>JAMKCH010053945.1:0-10247 GCA_023653785.1 Ophioderma brevispina | reverse complement strand
ACCAATAGTTCCACAAAAAAGAGCATCTACTCCAAATTTTAAAAAAATAAGCAAATACAATAGGCAGGATTTTGAAGTAATATTTTGTGCTCAGAATATGCTTTCTTGTAAAGGGCAACTTTAAAGGCCCATGGCCCATCGCTAATACCCGCTCCCAGAATCCCAGAATTTACCGAAGTGGCAACATTTGGTATCAAAGAAGCCTACTATTTTTCTCTTTACCCTGTGGAAATCTTTAAGCCAAAGGATTTGCAATTGGATTTATGAGCGAAATGTGCCTCATTTTGGTCGACCATTTAATTTTACACAGTACTCGACGGGCTTACAAAAATCAGTTTTTAAGCTCTCCCATCAAAACGATTGAAATATCGGCGCGAACTTTACAGTGGGATTTTGAGTAAAGGCAATCACAAGATTAAAACTTTCATATCCTTAAATCGGGCCATCCCCCTTTAATTTTTTAAAGGCTATCAAAATAAAATTACTGCTTTGTCATAATATTATGATGCATTTGGGTATGCATTCATTTCACATTGCACTTTTTCTGCTTGTTGATGCTTTCATTGTTATTTTATTTTGGTGCCCTGGATTTTCTCCCCTTTGAGTTTCTCTTCTGGCATGGATCACAAATTTTGGAAGCAAGACTTGAGGAATGTTGCGCCCTCATAAAGGTCGGTCAGTATTCCCAAAGGTTTAGTCCTTAATGAATGGGCCTTTCAACATACTTGGCCAGTATGGATGAGTTAAAGGTGCATTTATGACCCCAGAACCATCATTTTTTGTTTATGTTTTTAGTAGATATCTGCAAGAAAGTATTCCAAATTTCAGCTGATTCAGACATTGCGTTTTGATTTATGCCTGAATATTAGAATCAGCCGCCCAATAGGCCACTGTATTGTCATTTCTGTAAATTCATAATACAAAATTCCAGACTTTCTTCAAAGGTAGATCAAAACTGTACACATACTAACTAGTTAGGCCACTGTTCGATTTATAAAAATCTAATTTTTTTAGGTAAGTCGGGGGGAGGGAGTGCTTGGATCACAAAAGCCCCTTTAAATTTCATTGGGGATGATTTTTTTTTTTTTTCTGGTAACAAAATTTTGATGAGCAAAGTGGGGGGGGGAAGAAGTTGTCGATCGGGTTGCCCACTTTTAAGACTCGTTTTGAGAATACCATTCGTAGGTTTAAGAGAAGAGGACCTTTCCAGCAAAAGGGCCACCATTTTTTTTTTTAACCCCAGGATTTTTGCATATTTGGAATGCTTACCAATGCATTCGATCACACCTGATTTGTAATCAGTCTTATGTCCTGATGATTTAGTATTTCTGCTGTGCACACAGAAAATCAAAGCAGGTTTTCTATGGTATATAACGATAGCAGCAAGATCAAAACAAGGCTTGCGTTTTTCTTTCGTGTTTGTGTTGTCCATAAACCTTGAACGGCTCAGTGGTGGTCTACAACCGATTCAAGCAAATTGAGAGACATGTATCCTTAAAAAATCTCCCCGTCACTGTAAGCAGTCACTGGCTCTTTTGGTTCAACTATTGCGTATCCTTAAAAATCAACTTGATCCCTCCCAGAGCCCTGAGTAGATCGTGAGTCTTGTGACTGTGCCTGTGTGACATTGTTTTGAGTTCCAGACACAAGATGCCCGCCATGTTCCCGGGGGGGGGGGGGGGGGGGGGGGGGGGGAGAGGGGGGAGGCCGGGGGGGCCGGGGGTGGAATCACGAGCACTGTAGTTACAAAAGCTAAGGTTAACTTCAATTTGGCATGCTTTCAATGATTTTGTTGTGGGTTAAAGCCACTACAGGTTGATTGCTTTTCTCTCTAGAAGCAACTTTCTGTCCTTATTATGTTTTTTTGTATGGATCCAAGGTGGGAAATATCGGTCCAAAACAATGATAAAATTGAATGAATTGGATAATTTTTAATATGGGCTCGACTTCGTCCCACCCAATATTTTTGCAACTCATAGCTCTACTAATATGGGGGGGGGTGATAGGGGCTCAATCATCCATTTTATACCATATATGTTTGGCATGGTCCAAGTGTGGCAAAATATTGGATCCACAAACATAAAATTGGATGATTTATCTCTCAATATTTATTGGTCTGACTATGAGTTTAAAATATGGGGCTCGACTCTGTCTCGCCCAATATTTTTGTAACTCATACATGTAGCTCTACCAATAAATATGGGCTCATCAATCCAATTTTTTTATACCACGTCAAGCTTTTTCATTGCTGTATTGAAAATTGTACGTGAAAACCCCCGACTTTGACTAAGCTCCAAACTTGTTTTTTTTTGGAAAAACATTTTGCATTTTGTGATTTTTTTCCATGTCTACACATGGTTATTAATGGTATGCTACAATTTTTCTCATAACCTAAATCCATTCTATCTGGAGGTAACTGTTACACATTAAATTTGGTCAACCCTCCTCGTGCATGATTTGGATTTTTCATGCTCAAATGTACGTGCCTCTGCGAGTCCTGGAGTAGGACCCATATCTCACCAATTTTTTGCCCTAAAAAGAGACCCATGGCTATACCAGAGTGCACATTTTGAGCCAAATTTAACCCAAATCTGCCATTTTTCCTTAAAGTTTTGACTTTTTAAACAATTTTGAAATTATGGCTTCAATATAGGGAAATTGACTAATTTTCGCAGCCATTTTGATGAGAAAGTTTTCCAATTGAGAAAATTAATTTTTGGAAAAACCCTCGACCCAACGCTATACCCACTTTTGGCCAAAAATGGGGTCCCTGATATACCAAAAGGCTGAATTAGACCTGTTTTGCTGCCACCCCGTCTGTTCTTTGTTGATATCCCTGGGCTTTTGGCATCATTTTGATTTTGTGCTCTCAAATTATGTGCGCTAAGAGCAACCGTAACTATATTATTCACAATTCTTCTTGTCCAACCATTTAGCTCAAACAAATAATAAAGCCAGCTTCACAAAGTATTTTTTAAAACACATGAGTTGGCTGCTGAAATTAGAAGACTGTATTCATATTATAAATCTTAGACCACTGTGTTCTTTCTTAACATTTGCAGTACTCCTTTCCAGCTTGAAGGTAACCTGTGGACATCATCACTCTATGCGCAGTTCTTGCATGGGTGTTTGTTATAAGTCACTTCCTTTTTAAAGAGGAACACAGTTCATAGTGCATGCAAAATCGCTTGTAAGGCAGATACTTACACCTTTCTTTAAACTGACTGTATCTCTTCATGGTCATGACCACCAAAGATGGAATAGTTTTTTCACACCAGCTCAATATGGTACTTCAATGAGTTTAAAAAAATATATGAAATACAGGAAAATATATATTGTAATCCTTTTTTTTTAAAGTATTTGATATTCAGTTGATTTTTCAGTACACATTATGTGAACTTTCATTTACAAACTGGGACTAAAATATATCCAGTTCAAAAGCACCTTTGGTTCCTTGCCATATACATTCTTTACCTGTTAATGTTAAAATTCGTACCTTTAATTTAAACCTATAATGATGTATGTCTCAAAATGTAAATACTTTTAATCTAGCGACAAACAGTCATCTGACTCTTTTAATAATAATGACTATTTTGTTGGTTTCTGAATGCCTATATTATATCCACAAACTTCTCCTTCTAAATAGAGATCATGTACATCTTTGACACTTAAACTCAATTTGTCAGGGAAACCTTGGATGATGAGCACACATATGTGCTTCCTTCGTAAATTCACACTCTCAACTCCTATTCCTTTTTTATGATTGTACACTGCAATACTGCAACCCTGTGAATGACATCACACTTTCTTCCTCCCCGTGGAGTTACTGCATTGCAAGATATTTTTTGATGGCTTTTTTTATGTTTTGGGTATTTATTCCCTAAATCCAAAAAATTAACATCCAATGAAAATACCAATTGACTAAATTTAAATTCTATTAGTATAATTTGAATCTAACATCCACTTAAAAAACTTGTAAAAAATATCCCCATGAACAAAAATCCTGTATTATACCAGCTGCCACACTCATCATCCATAATCAAAGTTCAGAGACCCTGTATGATATATAAACTTTGAACTCCTGTGTACTCTGAGTACTATTAACTAAGAAAGACACATTTCTTAGTGGCCAGAATTGCATTATGGGACATAAGAGGAGGAATAGTGTTCTTCCCACACTACAATTTCTCCCAATACAATTTTTGCTCTGGAGTGACATAAATTTAGAGTGACAAAACATACCTAAATGAACAGAACCATCCCAATCTTGCAATGTGAAGAACTTTTTGTCAGTCATAATTCCGGTGAAACCAGTCACCAATTGTATTTGAAGAATGCATTGTGGGAAGAACACTCCGCTCTTATGGGACCATAGTCTGTGGTCAGACAATTACGTATGTTTGCTAACCTTGGATGCAATCCTTTTGTTTACTATTATGATATGGATCAATTTTAAAAACATGCATATTCTCTAAAAAAAGTTTAAAACTATAGAAATGTTCACATTGTCCATTATGTACATGAAGTCTACCATTCCTGACATGCACTTTTAAGACCATCGGTTTTGCTCACGTTTGGATTCAAATTATACTTAATCTACATAAACTTGGTCAATATAGCTCTACTGACAATTATATGATTTGGAAACCTGAAAACAATGCAATTGTAGATTGTGTGTAAGTTGGAAAGGGTTAATAACTAGAATTAAACCCCGAGTGCAATTATCACAAGATCTCATACAGGGATCACATTGTGGGCATGATTTCTGATTCAGAGATTATCGATACCAGTTGTTTCGATGACAGCAGTCCTCACCGGCTGGCAAGGGATTGGCATTTGTGGCCACCCCCTCAAACACTTCACTGAAGAACCTTTTCTTACCTTATTACACCTGTCGGTAATTTGATATCTCAGTTGCAAATGGTCTTACCTTTGTACACAATGTTACCTACAGCAAATACTTTTTATAGTGAAGTGCCTAACTAGTTGTTGAGCTCATTATCCCCCTCCCACATTTAACCTCGAACTACTCTTCTCCTTTTTGGGGGAAAAGTTTTGACGTATTGACTTCTGCTCTATGTCCTTTAACAGATTCTGTGAGGTTTTAGAACGACTATACTTTATTCATCACCAAATAGGCTAGACTCTTTAACACCCCAAATTGATATGGAATAGTGTGGGTGTAACTGCAAGGAACACTACTGCAGCAGACGCAGTGCGAGATGTGTGCACAAGCGAACAGACACTGTGAAGCATGCTTGTAAAACGGAATTACTTCCATGCGCGGATAAACAAAAGCCTAATAATTTTTTGCCTATTAGGTGGATAAACAAAGTATAGTAGACTTTTCATTTGATTTTCGAATTAGTTCCAAGTTGAAGCCTTTATGGCGCTAATAAATTGGCGAGAAAAAAAATACCAAGGGAACTAGCAAAATCTGAATGGTTAAAGTGGTCAATGTCTAATTTTGACAAAATGAGTGGTTTGAAAATAGATACCCTTGTGAGCACATATGAGGTAAAATATTAGCAAAAACTGACTGATATTGGCAAAATTTTAAGTATTTTCTTGAGATGGCTTGTGAATTTGTATCCAATGTTACTAAACAGTTCTCACTGTAGTTATTAGGGACAATTGAGGGCCAATGTGTTTTCAGGCTACATGCACCTCATATTCCCATTTCTTCTGTTTAGCCTAAAGGATACTCAACAAATCCAAAGCTGATTAAAGGCGCACATTTGGCCTTGGGCCACCTAATGAGAACCCATGACTCATTATTTCCAGTCTTCAATAATACATGCATTTACAATGTCTTGTTTCACCTTGTGGTGTCAGTGGAATCACAGAGTTAAGACTTACGCAGTCCATGTGCATTGTGAGTTGCCGTCTTTGTTTGTGCTTGAAATTATGTCTGCATTTGGATGCGGCGCAAGCGCTTGTATGTCCATTCTACTGCCACGACGAGATGACACGGAGTATATAATAATTTCATAAGTTACCGGATGACTTGACTTTGTTCATCACCAGATAGGCAAGACTCTTTAATAACATCGCAAATTGATTAGCACCCTACCACAGCAGATTATGTGAAATGTATGAAGCAGTGCACATTGGCGGCAGAGCCGTACATGCAAAGTAGAATTACTGTTATGCACAGATAAAACAAAAGCCAATTATTTTTTTGCCTATTAGGTTTGATGAACCAAATCAGAGTCCCCCCCCCCCCCCCCACCCACCCAACCACCCCCCCACTTTTACTGCTGTAGAGGGGGGGGGGAAAAAGGGGAGGAGGGTAAAAGAGAGAAAAAGGAGGAAACCAGCTTCATTACCCTAAAAGTGGCTTTCATGAAAACTCAACCGGTGGGTTGATGGCTGTTTAATGCATTTCATTGTTTAGAATAGAAACGGTTGCTACCGGAAAGAAAGCCCGTAGTTTCAGTTTGAACCACCTCTTACAAAAGAAAGTATATCTTTACAAACATTTACTTCTTTTTGCCTGCCATTTGGGTTAACTTTCCTGTAAGACTGGTATTCAGAAAGGGAGTCTAACTTTAACCCGGGTTTAAACCAGGGTTAGTTCCTACATGATGGACTTTTTATTTCCCTTTCAACATACTCCTGAAAGTGTGATGTAATCGGTGAGAAAATTCCACAAGGATGGC
This sequence comes from Ophioderma brevispina, assembly GCA_023653785.1. NCBI lineage: Eukaryota > Metazoa > Echinodermata > Ophiuroidea > Amphilepidida > Ophiodermatidae > Ophioderma > Ophioderma brevispina. The sequence goes on along the minus strand of JAMKCH010053945.1, from coordinate 3,585 downwards.
CATTTGCGACCAATCCATAAGGTATTTTCTCACGTGTTACATTAATTTCAACCTATTTTTCATATGGGGTCATAGATTAAGTTAACAAGTAATCAACGCCATGAGGGGGAAAAAATAGTAATTTGGGCCACAGCATATTTACTATCGATGATTGCTTGTAAAATAAAATGCCATCCCTCTACAAATTTGTGACAAATACCAATATTAAAGTGAGTGCACTTTTTCATATATAATAGATATATAATGTTAGATTCAATCTATAAATCAGTTATATTTTTACAACAGTCCATGAGAGTACAGGGTTACAAATTTTATAATTTGCAATGTTTTTGTCTTTCGTTTTTCTCAAAGATACGAAAATTAGAATGTTTGTAACAATTACGCTCTCTAATTGTACGATTTTACAAGAAACATTTTTTTTTATCTACAATAACACAAGTAATCATGTTATACTACCCGTACACCGGATAACAATGCCATCACATCCAAATTTTAACACACACCTCGACACTTGCGTTTAGTTTTCACCAACCTTATTAAGGCCACTTAGGCTTCACCGACGATACATTGGTTCAACGTTAAGGATTGTTGGAGTAGCGGTCCTACTAAATACGAAGCTGCTTTTTTAGATGGCTGTTTTAAGCTTCTTTTTTTGCCATGTAATTGCTATGCACAATTCGTAGTCAGCCAACAGTTTATGTTTTAGCTCAGGAACTGAAGAATTTAGCTCAGGAAATGATTTTTTTTCCTTCAAAAAGTAGAATGCGTCCACCCTAACGCCACGTCTGTTTCAAGCCGGGAGGGAGTGAAGGAATAAGGAAGACGGGAAGGAGAAATGTCGGAAATTTGTGTTTGTCTCGAACCAGGGCTTGAATGATCGGTGATACCACATACGAGGGTGTTGTTTTGGATTTCATGCAACAAGTCTTTGTTTGATGATGCAATCGCTACATCCGGGACCTAGTGCACTTGGAAAGAATTTAGTATTCTGCCAACACCCTACGAACCGGCAACGTTAACGGAATAAACCGCCATGTTAAGTGTGTGAGTATTAAAATTTACGACAACTCACACTTGTTGCATATCTTCATCTTCAGTAAAGTACATCAAACCTTTTAACAAATTCAAAACCTTGAAAATACACCGCCAGTAAATTTCTAGCATCAACATTTTTTAAAAAGTTTAAAATATTTTCACAGCCCGCCATGTTAAGGGTTTTTTTTTTTGCCGAATTTTAAGTGTTGCAGAATACTAAATTCATCCTGTGCATTTTGTCTCACTCATTGCTGTTGATTTTTTGCAAGATTATTCAGTGCCTTTGGGGTTATTAAAACCAATGCATACCTTCAAATTTCTTGATTCTTTCCTCAAAATTTATAAGACTTGTAGTTAAATTCATCACATTAATAATTATATCAAGGCGAGTTGCACAGAAAAAAAATATAGGCAGTAAGCACCACAGATAGCATGTTAGGATTTACAGAAAATCTGTTGTCCTCCAAAAGCCAGTCGTTACATTCATCAGAACTGACTATATAACAAGTTCTTCTTTGTCAAAGTTCAAGTCTGCTGTGTTTTTTGTTCCATGCAAACATGTGAAGAACGGGTAAATATTTTTTTTCAACTGTCCACTGAGATTTGAACCCTCATAGTCCTGCATCAAAGGTAAAGACCTTAAAGGGCCATGGCCCGCTTGCAGACGCCAGTTCACAGAGTGGTCAAAATTTTGGTATCTGAAGAAAAGCTACTTTTGTCTCTTCATTTACCCCTGCGAAATCTTAGGGCTAAAGGATGTTGGTTTGAAAGTTATGCTTGAAATATCCCCATTTTGGTTGACCAATATTTCAAAAACCAATTAGATCAGATTTGAAATATCAGTAGAAATTTACATATGGGGTTTTGGAATGAAGGCCATCCTAATCAAAGAGGTTCTATATAGATAGAGAGGAAAACTTAACGTAATCTTTAGAAATACAACGTCCAGCATGTTTTGCCGACCACAATAGAAAACATAGAGTACCAACAATAGAAAGCGATGGCTGCCTCCGCTTCTTGCACATAATGTGGGTGCCGCTTTACACTAATCGGTAGTGATGCAAATTAATGTATGTGTTGAGGTGGCCAGGTGTAATAATAGTGTACCTGGATCATTTTGCTCAGATACTCTTTTTTCTCATAATGCAATGCGCGCTTTAGGTGAAAAGATGTTTCATTGAAGGCGGTTTAATTTTTAAATCAGACGACTGATGTGTCATTTCAATTCGTTGTGTGGCCATGGTAGGGCAACATTTAACCACCCAATAGCCCACCCAACATCAACAACTGATATTTTGGGCGGATTTGTGATCGCATTGTGACATTATGTGTGTAGACAAGCACCCAATCTATAATTATCCTGCAATATTCTAAATGTCAACGCCCAGCCACGACGACTGGTTTTGGAATGGTTCACCCTTGATCCTATTAACAAGATGAAAACTGGTAACATATTAAAATTGGGTCATCTCCCCTTTAATCACTGTATACAAAATACTGCAATATGTAAGAACTATACAGGTCCATAACTAGAAACTAGGTTTAGTTAGCTGAAATGGGGGGTCAAGGAACTGCCTCGGGCTAGAAAGGCGTTTACGTTTGGAATATAAAGTACTGTAATGACTTTCCTGTCTGCAACCCACTGCCAAACTATTGCTTGCGACTAAGTCCTGTATTCTGAAAGTAGTCCTTCCTTGTGGGATTTTCAGTAGTCCTTCTGTGTGATTTTCAGTTAGTCCTGTCATGGTCTGGACTACTCTGGAAGCGTGATGTGTAATCTTTATCACAATATCCTTACAAATAATCATTTTAAGCGTGAGCATGTCAATTTTGGCTGTGCGATCGACAGCTAAGCCTGCCCCTTGTGATAATCCCATGCGTACGTCTTGTAAAATGTTTTTTGATAAACAGTATAATAGGTTGGCAACCATTTCTTGTGGATTGTCCTTCCAACCCACCTGAAAAAAACTTCACTTTCAGTGTAGTTAAAAGGGAAAGGGTCTATTTGTGAACGACTACCCCTTGTTGTAGACCCGTCTCAAGGTAAGCCCCCCCTTTGTTTGGCGAATATTAATGTAAGAGAATTTGAGGTCGTAGAATATCTGCTACTCCAAAACTATCTGAACCATCCTTCGTGGTTTTACATGTGCATATACAAATTAAATGCTATGTATAAAATTATCGTACCTGAGTGTTTTGTAGGCGGTATCTTCCAGAGATCGATATGTTTGTTTTGCGTTGTAACTTCACTCAGCTGATGCTTGCTATATAACACGTCTCATAACTAAGAGTTCAAACTTCAAGCATTATACCAACCGGCACAGTTTCCATGTGCATTTATAACAATATGTTATGGTGCATTTTGTAACTCCGGAGACCTTCATTTATGATAGCCATACGTACAGTTTACTTTTTCCAAAATTTAAGTTAATTCTGCAGGTTTCATGTTGATGTCATGAGCAAGCGAGTTTGTATCACAGTGCGTACAGTAGTCCACTGCTTGTAAATTTCTCTCCGTTTCCGGAACAAATACAAAACTTACGACATTTC
>JAMKCH010053942.1:0-28237 GCA_023653785.1 Ophioderma brevispina | reverse complement strand
GAATTTGGTAAAAGGAAGTTCAGGGTATTGATCAAAATTTATAACACCAAATATCCAAAAAATAAAAAATTGATCAAATTGATTATTTGAAAAGGTGTGGACACATTGTTCCACATTGGGAATTGGTAAAAGGAAGTTCAGGGTATTGATCAAAATTTATGTTAACTCACATCTATTCGGTCGACAAATTGATCCCAATGGTGTTGGCAACGAAAAGGTTGTGGACACATGTTCCACATTGAAATTGTTTATTAGGGTGTGTTGACACGTGTTCCACATAAGAAGTTAAAGTAGTTTTGCTATTGATCAAAGATTGATTGGTCAAAATCTATTGGTCGGAAGCTGTTGGTCCAAATTGATTATTTGTAGTTGGTTGTGGACAATTATTCCACATTAGTTTTTAAAGCAGTTGGCATGAAACAGTTTTCGATCAAAAATTTGTGATCGCAAATTGATCATTTTTGGCAAAGGTTGTGGACCACAATGTTTCACTTTGAAGTTGGTGAAATTTTCAACTTAGGGTTATTTGGTCCAATTTAATTGCGGAAATGGAAGAGAAAAGATTGTTGTCAATGGAAATAAGAAATCATATGTATTCATTCGTGCAAGTTGAATTGTGTAGGAATTTATGTATAATTGGACAAGCATGGATTTGATTTTGATGAAATTATATTTTTGCACCAAACAAAAAAAAAAAATGTCAAGTGTTCTATTTATTTTGTCTTTGTTTACAATTGAGACGTTGGCACCTGCTCTCTCTTTGCCGCTGTCGGTCACGTTACCCACGGCCAGGGGAATTGTTGATTTCGCCACAAAGAAATTTTATCTTTTTTCCAAATAACCCCTGGTCCGTGACAATATTAAGTCCAGAATTGGGGTTAAGGCAATAGGGGTTCCTTCAATGTGGATGATGTCAAAGGCATGGACAAGGTCAAAGGTCATCTGAGGCCATGTTCCCGACTGCCATCTTGCCATGCAGGGGGATGACGCAAGTTTACTTGCAGTATTTTATTTCTTGCCTTTAAACCATGAGATATTCTACATGATATATAAACCTACAGTGGCGTGACCAGCTTTTTTCAGGGGGGGGCTTAGGAGGGAGGGGGGGGGCATATTTTCAGGGGAAGCATATAACTAATTTTGTTAATATAGTATAGGACTATGTTGTTTTCACTGTAAAATTGGCACGTTTGCAGAAAAAATCACTATTTTTCAGGGGGAAGGGGTGGGCAATTCCCTCACAAGGGAGAGGAAAACATGCCCCTGACACCCAACCCCCTCTCTGGTACGCCACTGGAGATACGAGATTTTGCCTCGTTTAACGGTTAAGTTCGCCTTAGTATATTCATGGATTATCATGCCCGCACCCTGGCACAAAATACCCCTCCGAAAAACTCCCATGCGGTTGTAACAGGACCGCGATCGCAAAAATTCGCATCTATTTTCTACAATTACTTAAAGAATAAAGATTTTAAAACTTAGACAAACTTAGAAGTGGACTTATTATAACCGCCCTATCGCGTTTTAAGAGTCTTAGTAAACGATACACAAAATGGAAATTAGATTTAATAGTCACTTCTAGCGCAACATTTAGAATGCTCTGGCGCATAATTTATTGGACATAAGTAAATAGTAAAAAATATATGTAGAAATCGGGTCCTCCGGAGTCTTCTCGGGTGCTGTTATATAGCATAACAAGGGCCACTATACATATACAGCACACGGAAAACGAGCGGTGCCAAAATCTATGCAGCGTTTTTCGTCTAATCGAATCCTAAGTTCAAAGAACTTTTAAATTCTATAAATGCAAACCCTGAACAGGACATCTTAAAGATGATACTAATTGCTGTAAAGATGAGTTGTAAGCACACGTCTGTCTTGAAACTGAAGAAAACTTGAAGAACAACAGCAACATGCATGCACGAGCGTTTGTATCTTTGGAAACTTCAGAAACAATGGATCACTATGACAACATCAGCAATGTGATTCAACTGACGAATTTAACTTTTTAACCATTTTAAAACCAAAAGAATGTGTCTATTTTACATGTCCACAGGTTTTTAGCTCTCAGATTCAAAATCACAAAATAAAGGGTTTCATATATTTACATTTGACTTTTTCTAGTGTACCCTACCTCCTATTTTCATTTTTGAACATATGAAAGTAGGTGTGCTCTTTCATAATTTCCTGCTGCGGGTAACTAGAAATCCCCAACATATACTCAAGATATGGGCATTTTTTCACAAAAAACATGCATGGTTAACACATTGTTCCATTTTGATTACCTATATCGGAGAATAAAAACTGGTTTAACATAAATACTATTAAAAAAAGTGTTAAACATTTATGGTATGTAAATACTAAAGGTTGTGACGTTTTCTCAAAATTAATAAAATGCCGTCTTTAATTTTTCGTCCCCCTGAATATCCGTGGACAAGACGATGGGCCTCATAATAACGCCTGTCTGCAAAATAGTACAATCAAAAACGATTTTTTCAATATTAAATCTCAGCAGAGGTAAGTCCTTTTGAGCCTCACATAAAGAAAAAAAGCCCAGGCTTTCCAATAATTTTGTTTCAGCTCTTTTGTCAATCGAAAAGATAACTCCAGTTTACTGTGGAACACAAAATCGAGTTTAGCCATTGTTGAGTGCCTTGTTGGTGAGAGAGAATTCCATGCACAAGGCTGCACAGCAACCTCAATTTACTCTGGAGAAGTTTATGCCGTCTTGATAGTATCATGAAAACGACATGAATTCCTTCAAAAAATATTTTTTATTGTCTTCAAAAATTAATGCACAAAGAGAGACGCAAATTTTTAAAATCAGTCTTTGATTTGAGAGTCTATTTTGACCGTTGCAATATATTCCTTCTGGCATTGATTTTAAAAATCTACCAATTTTGTAAAAATTCTAAAGCTAAATTGCATTAAAAAGTGCAATAATTATTTGGATTTGTTATTTATTTATGAAAGAAAATATTTATAATTGAACTTATTATGTTGAATTAAAGTTTGGCGAGAAAATAGACTTCCTTCTGCGTTTTGTTTCTTTTGCCAAGTTGCAATTTTTGTGAGCTTCAAGACAGTATGGCGCAATACTCGAAACAACTCTGCTCAGCATTAACATGCTTTAAAGTGGCACAAAAATCTATTTGGTGTTTGTATCGCACTAAATAGGATGCAATCTCTGAATTGACAAAAATCAATAAGATCACAAACACATTGGAAAAGACCACAGTCTTTGTTCTTTAAGATTATCTAAAGCCTTAAAGAAATGACCTATTTGAAATTTCATATTCAACCAATTTTTTTTCTGATTGTAATTTTTTGAGACAGGCTATAATTGACTTGAGCAAATAATGGCAAAGCGCTATTGATACTCAGTAAATCCGCACGGTATGCAAAGGACAAAGCACTTCAGATTTATTTTTCTGGAAGTTTCAGGCCATTTTATTGCCCATGCAATATGCATATATATATATATATATATATATTATATATATATATCATAGATTCTTCTTCCCTCTTATCAGCGTAATACACGAGGTCTCTACCACGCATCTCTAAGCTGTTTACTTGGAATGCATTTTGTCATCCAGCATTTTTAATGAATCCTTTAATCGCAGGACTCGTCTGCCTGGGATTAGAAAAACTGTGTTTTTCTATTCAAGAAAAGGAGTCGGGGGGCGCACCAGGCCACATGATGAAGAGGCCCCACATTTCTTGGGATGTTATAATGGACTCTTATTTGTTAGGTTCAAGTGTTTACGGTTTATATATATATATATCTAATATATATATAATGTTATATATATATATATATATTATATAATATATAAATTGATGAACCTACTGGAAAGGTAGTTGTTACCGCTATATTCTTTGCATCCACCGAATAGCAGGCAGTTGTCTGATGATTGCACAAGCGTGAAACTCCGAGTAAACAATACGTTCAGTAGGGGTCATCAATTATACTGCAATTCTGCTTTCAAGAATTGAGCACTCTGCATGAAGATAGTCTCCTCGCCTATTAATATATATATATATATATATTTCTATATATATATATATCCCCCACGTCGTCGTAGTCGTCGCGGTCTTATTCTTTCCTTCAGGAGAATTCTGAAGAATTATACCCTACCACCAGCGAACTCGTATAAGAAAAAGTTCATGAGAAAGTGAAATCTCCTCAAACGCATGAGATGGAAGCACTATTATTCTCCACGGAACCAAGAAATGCGACATCTTGGCTCAAGAAAGCTGGCCATCATCAATGACCGACACACAAACGCAGCTATCAACAAGCGACCCGAACTAATATCCAAGTGCCGCCAACGAGAACAAATTCAATTAGCAAACCCTACATCACTCTCCAGCATCACCTAGGATAAAACGACTACGATATCTCTCCGCCAGTCCGCATTTGCACCTTCCATTTCATGCCGCCATCTACGACCACCAACTTCTCTCTACGCGTCCGCAAAACCGCTATATATTCTTTCGCATCCCATCCACCGAATAGAAGCCAGTTGTCTGATGATCGCACAAGCGTGAAACTTCGAGTAACAACTACCGTTCCAGTATATATATACATATTATATATATATTATTATATATATAATATATATAAATGTAAAGATGCTTCTTCTTTGATCATGTAGAGTGCTAAATCCTACTGGAGAGCCACTCCTACAGCTCCTCCCCTGAGGAGCCTTCGGGCGCGAAACAGTCTGATAGGTTAACCTCAACATGGAGTATTTTTTTACCTGGTTGCTTCTTTAAATGTTATAATATATATATTTTAATCTGTCCCAAATTAAATTACTTTATAGGCCAACTTTACCATTTCTTTGCTGTTTATTGGTTATCTTATGTGTGTTGTCTGAAACGATTGGTGATCTTTGGTGGCGCTGTTGGTTCTGTAGTATTACATGGTCGGCCTATACGGTGGTTAACTTACTGCAGTCTTAATCAATTACAACAAAAATAGCACACGAATAATTAGAGCCAAGGAACACAATTTCAGATATTATTTTCATAGTCTAGATAAATTATCTTTTGCAGAAAGTGATGTTTAAGTTTCTAATTAATGACGTCATTGAAGCTATATATCATAGGCGTGCCCAGGATTTATGTGAGGGGGGGGGGCTGGACTAAAGATTTTCTAATCATGAGAGCGAAGCGATCTTGAGCGTAGCAAGTGGAGCGACTAACGGGTGTTGTCCAGGGTCCCGCCTTATGGCCCTGGTGGGGTCCAGGGCAGAGCCCCTAAGCTCCTGAGGTTTGTAGGGTTTTCAGACCTGAAAACGCATTTCCTTGCGTAACTCTTCTCGACCACTTTTTGATCCGATAGTTGCATGAAAAATCAAATAATGTACATGTTCCTCTCTTTTTCTTCTTTTTCGCTATTGGTCAAAATTGATCCAAATGATTATTTGAAAGGTTGTGGACATATTGTTCCACATTGGGAATTGGGAAAAGGAAGTTCCAGGGGTCTTGATCAAAATTTATTTTTCAACCTCTCTTGTCGAATTGATCCAAATTGAATTGTTTGCAATCGAAAAGTTGTAAAGATGTTCGAACCATGAAGCGAAGCGATCTTTTTGCGAGCGGAGTGACTAACGGGTGTGGTCCAGGGTCCCGCCTTAGGGCCCTTGTGGGGTTCCAGGGCAGAGCCCCCTGAAGTTCCTGAGGTTTGCGGGTTTTCAAGACCTGAAAAGCATTTCCTTGCTACTTCTTCCGACACATTTTGATCCGTATTTGCCATGAAAAATCAAATAACGTACCAGGTTCCTCTTCTTTTTTTCTTTTTTTATTGGTCAAAATTGCTCCAAATTGATTATTGAAAGGTTGTGGACAAAATTGTTCCAATGGGGAATTGGTTAATAAAAGGAAGTTTCGGGTATTGATCAAAATGAGGTTCAACATGCTCTATTTGTCGAAATTGATCCAAAATGAGTGTTGCAATCGAAAAGGTTTGTAAAGATGTTCGAAACCATGAGAGCGAAGCGATCTTTGCGAGGCGGAGCGACTACGGGTGGAGTCCAGGGGCCCGCCTTGGGCCCTTTTTGTTTTTTCTTGGGGTCCAGGGCAGAGCCCCCTGAAGCTTCCTAGTTTTTAGGGTTTTCAAGACCTGATGAAACGCATTTCCTTGCGTACTTCTTCCGACACTTTTTGATCCGTATTTGCCATGTGAAAAAATCAAACTAAATGTACCATGTTCCTCTTCTTTTCTTATCTTTTAACTCTTTTTTCTTCTCCCTTCCCTATTCTTCCTTCCTCTTTTTTTGATAACTTTGAGGGGGGGCGGCTTTAGCCCCCAAAGTCCCCCCCCACCCCGGGACGCCAGTGAAAGACTTTAGACTAGGCCTAAGCAGTGTTTCTGGAAGGACCTCATCCCCCCCCCCCCCCCCCCAATACGCGAACCGCGAAGAATATTTTGTGAAATAATACGCATAAATAAGTTGTGCACAAAAACAGCGCAAACTTTATTGCTAACAACAAATAACACCTTAAAATCTAAAAAAATAATGAATCTCAATAGTTTATCTTAATTTTTCAAGGCGGAAACATTCGGTCTAAATAAAGTTCAATTATTTGATATTTGAGTTAATTTTCTTATCAAGATTTTGTTTTATTGTTTCCTGGAAAAATAAACTTTAGGTGTTTCGTGTGTATGTATTAATTTTTAGATAATATCAAAAGCTGATTTTAAATAAAGTTTGGGAATTGGTATTGACGAAGACCAGAGGTTTTTTCGTGCGTCGATTTCTCATAAGAATATAAAAAATTTTAAAAATGGAAAACAATCTTAAAAAGTATTTATCTCAATCATAAAACATGTTTGCCAGGAAAATTTAAATTTGCAAACAGCGCTTAATAAGGGGAAGTGTCATTTTACGCCAGGTTGAATGATTGGACAGGGAAGTATGAAAAAAAATGGTAAGCAAGAGTTTGAGAGAATGTGGAAATAGTTAACCAATGAGAAAGGGGAATGGAACAATCAGGGCGGAATGTGACATCTTAAAAATCGAAACGAGGGGGAATGCGAAATATTTTGACGAATAAAGTTGAAATCCTCTATTTCCCTGATCATGGAATAATGACCGCCGCACTAAAGTAGTATCAAACTCATCCACCTGTTACTAGCCGGTTCAACCGTTTTTCGAAACCAGTTTCAACTGGTTTTTATTTTCTAAAAAACAAAAACCTTGTTCAAACGGCCCTTAAACCGCCGCTCCATCGGTGGGCGAGTTTTGAAGACGCCTCATAAGCGTTTCGGGCAAAAAGAAAAGAAAAGAAAAACAAAATCGTTTTGAGGAGGTCCATTTATAAGCAAAACAAACATGAAAAAAAGAGGAGTGTTTTTTTATGCCAATTTTTTTAACTTACCTCTAACGGTGACAACAGTCTGTGGAAATACTGCTCAGGATCCCATTCTCCCTGGAGCACACGTACGCTTCCCATTGTCCCCTAAAGAAGCCAACACGTGTGTAAGGCGTATTCTCTGTTAGGAACCCGACTTGTTTTCAGACGTGTCGGGTAGCTCGCTTTCAGTAGCAAACAACATTGTATTCCGGGACTCTGCGTCGCCAAAACCAATTCAAATTCTTCCAGGGTATCATTTGAAGTCAGATTGCCAAAGTGTGGATCGTTTAAGCGTTTAACAGACGACCCCTGGAGCATGTAATTGACAAATAATGGGGAATGTCCCCAAGACACATACCGACAATGTAGAGGACAGAACGCAGCTTCGGCTGCATTGAAATAATAAATATTCATAATTGTCTATTCGACCGCCAAAGTGAAAAAGGTTGAATTAGTTGTAAAAAATCATAAATAGACAAGATGATAACAGATTGTCCATTTTACGATCGATTGAATGATAGATGAGACGTGATGAATCGATAGATCAATCAATAGATCTGTGAATGGTAGCACTAACTCGATATAGACCGTATCAATAGGCCAGCCATGTTGGTGACAAGATATTAGACGCATTCCAGTTACTCACAATACAGTCACCTGTCAATGATCCCTGTGCAATCAGCTTAAACATGGAGCGATTGACAGGTGAATGTATTGTAGTCCTGGAATGTTAGCATCTTGTCCACCAACATTGCTGTGACGAGTTCATATTGAATACGGTCTATAGGTGAGATGACCGATCACGATCCGATTTCTTATAAGAGGTTTCCCCCGAAATTACCATACGTATTCATATTATCCCAAATTATATTGCAAATAATTAAAAACTTATTTTGGTAACGACTTTGTGTTGCATCCATCTATCGATGAAACGGTCTCTTCAAATATATCAAGCTTAAAGTTAGAGTTTGACAAAGAAAGGTTCATGACAAAATAAAGTGCAAAACCATTCAGGGCATTCTTTGATGAGCTAAATACTAGTATACTAAGACTTTATCAACTTTATCAATGATAATAATATATTAAGTTCTACTTACCAAGTGGATCAATTTAATCCATAAAGGATATCAATATCACAGTTAGGCCTATACCGGTCCAAGTAAAGCATTGTTTTCTGTAGGTTCTGGAAAAGGATAGTAAAAGTAAATGTATTGTAGTTATGTTTTATGCCGATGTCTTTAGCAAGTGTACACAGCTAAATAAGGGGCAAATGATTGGTTTGCCTACTGATCGACCTAGAAAAACCTGTCGACTCGATCATTTTTGCGCAAATAGCCACAAAATAAGAAAAATCTGCCGAACCCCGACCCATGATTTTCATTTACTAAATGAAAAAGAAATCAACACAAAGACGAAAAAGAAGGCAACAAACAAAAAACGCAAAAACAGGTAAAATGAAACAATATTGCAATGTTTGTCATAAATGTTTGGACTCGGTTAGTAAAATGAATAGTCCGATTTTCCCTAAAAAATACTGATTTTTTTTCCAGTCAATGCTAATCCATGCCTCATATGACGCCCTGGAATAATTACCTAATTCCCCTTAAAATACAACGAAATCAATATCTTGGAATTGCGTCACCGATGCGCTATCTTCAAAAACATTTTAGATCGGGAAACCAAGTTTTTGTCATCTATATTATAGACCCCCATTTCACTTCTTTAAAAAAACAAACAAACTAAATGGGCATATTTTCATAAAGCACTCCAGTATACGCTAAGAATGGACATCATTATATATCAATAACGCTTCCTTCCTTGGTCTCCATTTTAATATCGAGAGTATACGTGAAGTTACGTGAGCGGGGAAAAAAAAAAAACCCCTATGTCATAAAGCGGAATAGCATTTGGTAATGAATTGGGGTCATCATGTGGCGCTTACATCAGGTCTTTCCTAAAGTGACAGGAGGAGATTTTTTGAGCAACAAATTTCTCTCAATTTTTCAATGGATCGGTACGTAGACAACCTACTGAGAACGTTTGGAAGTTTTTGAACAAACAAGTACAAAAGAAACCGCAAACCTTGTTTGTAACTTGCCTGCTATCGCACTCGTCCCCATAGAAAACCACAATAAATTGCTTTGACTTTCTGTCGCGCACGACAGAAAGTACTAATCATCATCTTATTACAAGAAGACCGGCGTATTCGGCTTAATTCACTTAGGTGTGATCTAATACATTGGTAGCATTCCCCAAAATGCAAAAACAAAAAAAAAAACGGGTCGACAAAATTTGGGGGCGCTTCTTCCTGGAATCTCCTCCTGTCTCTTAAATGGACGTTTGCATTTTTGTTTGCCTTTAAATGTCGCAAACTTAGAACATGCACCTGTTCACGCTGAATATTTCAGATATTTTCGAAGGTGATTCTTTATTCTCTGGCAAGCTTGGGTTGTTCAGGAGGTGACTCCGTGGCAATGGCCCTTACAATGGTGAACCCTTAAATTTGATAAGGGTAGGGCCCTATAGGGTTTTTTTGTTTTAAAAATGAGAGCACAAGAAATTTTCCCCTTGCGTAATCGATTAAATTCCAAGCCTATTTTTTTATGTTGAACATTTGAAGTTTTTTCAGGATGGTATAAATTTCTTTTTCAAGAATAGCACATGGGAAATTCCAATGAATTATAAATATATTACACATGCTCCCCTGCCATATCTGTACTACTAAAAGAGCTTGCAATATCCACGGATTGATTTGGAATATTTAAGTCACTGCTCATGCTGACAATAAGAAGCTATAAGAGGTCTCCTTATTCTAATCGCCATCATCGTCACTATCGTATTATATGAATCCATCCTCATTCGGTTTTCCTCCGACTTGGAAAATTTCAGGCTTTTTTTTTCAATTGCCGTCTATTTGTTTATTTATAGCATTTGGCACGCTGTCTTTAGAAACCATAACTTTTACATGTTAAATTACAAAAGTCAATTTTTTGGAATTTCCTGCCATTCAACATCTGCTATTTAAATTTCGAAATTTGTTATTATTGTGGATTTTTTATCTGGACCCCCCCTCTTTAGTCCTTACCAGGTGGTTAGTTTGTAAAGTATTGCGAGTTTTGGTTAATTATGATAGTTGGCAAATGATCGGTTATATCAGTAACCAATATTGTGATTTAATAATATTTTCAGAATTTGTTAAATAATGGTCACGTAGTTTCGTAATTCTGTGGTTTACATATTGTAGCTATGAAATGTGACCGGAGGAGATTTTTGAGATATAATTTCTCTCAAATCGCACTATACTTGTTACAAACACGCAGAAATCTGATTTTTGATGATTTTTTTGATTGCCTTATTAGCATATCACGGGTAGTGCCTTTTTTAATGAATAGGAATAATAAGTTCAAGATATCGTAGGTAGGTTTGGGGATATTACTTTTAGAAGATTGTGGATTTGACATGTGCAATGGAAAACCCCAGTTGATAGGGTTTTCCAAACACATTTTAATGCATTCTATAATGTAATTATGAACAAAAGCGGGTTCAATACTTAGCTTGTTTGGTGATGATATTTCAGCACCTTGAAAATATAGAGGAACATCATGGTAACTCAATTGTAAATCCAGGAACTGCTACAGGGTGATTCAAAAAAACTTTGGACCCTGATTGTGTCCGCCAGTTTGAATTTTTAAATAAAATATATCGAACATATGTGGTATCTGCAGAAAGCCTTATTTCATTATCTTTAATTTGCTTGCAAAGATCATTATCCACATCGGTTAGGTATAATCCGAGCTACAGTCTTTTGAATCCAGAATCTGCAGTGAATAAATCGCCTGATTTTCTTCTGGATACGGATCCTTCGCTGAACGCCGGTCATTTCAATGTGAATCCGTGGACAGAGCAGAAAACCGACCACTTGATTCAAACGACTGTAGCTCGGCCGATACCTAACCGATGTGAACGATCTTTGCAGTATATTAAAGATAATGAACCCAGCTTTCAGATGATTACCAAATATGCTAGATATATATTATAGAAATTCAAAATGGCGGACACAATCAGTATCAAGTAGTTTTTTGGACTCACCCTGTACATGTTCTGGATATTAAATAGGTACCATGATGTTCCTCTTATATTTTCAAGGTGCTGAAATATCATCATGAAGCCACAGCTAACGTATTGAACCCGCTTTGTTCAATAATTACCATTATAGAATGCATTATAAAATGATGCCTTTGGAAAAACCCTATCAACTGGGGTTTTCCAATTTGCACAGTGTCAAATCCGTATTTCATGTATTAGTCTACATTGGGGAAATTGCGCCAAGTGCGACCAGTACATGACCTTGTAATGTTCTATAGCGCTGAAACTTGCACTTGTGTTGTAAAAGTCCTGCATTTACGGACAGAAAATGCAAAAATACGAATTTCTCAAGAGCAGATTCAAATTTGCACGTTAAGAGATTGACACATGCATATACTTAGGCCAAACGGTTCAGATGTAATAATCTCATTTCTTTTCTTTTTTGGGGTGGGGGGGGGGGCTTTATGGATACTAAAAAAAAATGCCCCTGAAACGCGGATTAGGAATGTAACACCAATGCAATCACGACAAGCTTAAACCCCGAATGCCACATGAGCTCATGCATGAAGAGAATATATTAAGATACAAATAATAAAAGTCTTCATAATCATTACAATGATAGGCTTAATAAAAATGATTCTAAGCTTATATGTTTACTGAGGATACACTCACATAGGCATATTTTGAAGTTTTTCACATCCTCTTGTCTAGATACCCATCTTTATAATATTAAAGATGCATTGAATGCGGTCAACGTGTTTATTGTGGGAAAAAACCTGGATAACGTGACGCGGGGATTTCCCAGTACATACTGAATGAATACTAAAACCGTCATGTGAGCGCTTAAGGTGATCGTTGAGTTCAATCGAATTATGTATCAAATGTATATTAAGTATTAGAGTATTTTCACATTTGATCTATTATAAATACATTTACACTACTACTAGTAGAATGTTGCCTTAGAGAGGGAAGTCAACAAGAGGTGTGAAAAAAGGAATTATGCCCTATTATTTGCGGTATTTGAGAGGGTTTGTTTTCCCGCTGGCAATCGTGGAGGAGTGTTTTGGATTTTTACAAATTATCTACTTTCTCATTATCATGATTATCATTTTTTCAATATTGACGCCTATGGACAAATTATACTTTCACAAAAGCCACGGACGAAAGTTTGTGAATATAACAACTGTTAACATTTCCAAATGTTAAGTTGTATATTTTTTACAGTATAGGTATAAGGAGACGTCCACAAGATAGAACTCTAAAACAGTGTTAACAATGGAAGCTATGGATGTTGGTGCCTGATGAAATGAGATAATTATGACCTAACAAAGACAGTGTTAGTCGGGGTGGGGTGGGGTTGTTTGTTGTTGTGTGTTGTGTGTAACCAGAAACACTATTAATAATTGCATGATCATATGATGCACCCATCACCACAGTCACCTAGTGATTAGAATGACGTTGCTGTCTAAATTTGACGTAAACAACAAATCTATGAAATATTGTGAAATGAGTGGATAGTATATTCAAAGTCTTTAGGACCAGCCGATATGGTCACATCATCTACCAAGAGCTATGTAAGTTCCATATGCTTTATTTTCTATTTTGTTATTTTTATGATTTTTGACGCCTATTTATTATTTTTATATTTGTACATGGGTCGGGTTGGAACCTTCTCGGTCTATATCATTGCCTTGTCAAATGTTTCACTTTGGATAGCGATTGTATAGGTAGCATTTCTAATTTAGCCCTTCCAATTTTCCAAAACGCGAGTCCACTTGCATTGCCTTCTTTCTTTGTGATTAGTAACATCCATAAACACACCCAAAAAAGTTTAAACCTCCCCACCCCTGATGAAATTGTCTGTCAAGTTCAACGATACATCTTGTTACACAATGTGCGGATTATAATTGGAAGCGGTGTTATTTACGCATATTTTGACACCTCATTTGTGGCGATCGATTTGAGTATTGTTGAAGTTATGCCCACTGTGACCGACCCACCCCAGGATTTAAAAGTTGCAGTAAATCCTATGACAACCATACTGTTACAACCCCAGTTACAAATTGAAATCAGTGCAATCCTCTCTTATCTGCATGGAGTTAATAGTAATTCCTCCTTCGCTATCATTGTTATAGGCTAAAACGGCAAAAAACAGAGTAACTGTTTGTGTGACAAATAGAGAATCTGTGACTGTCCTGGCTGACACAAGGCCCAGCGATTACAGAAAAATGGGGCCTTTTCAAAAGGTCACAAAATCGGCTGAGTGAAACAATTTCAATTGAGTCTTCATTAATGTGTGAATCCGACACACTTTAGCGAACTCTTGACATCAATTTCTTATGATTTATGCAGATCGTATGAAATTGAATGCTAACTGTATGTCGTGCAAATTCTTCGTCCACATGTTTTACGTTTTGCTGCTGCCCGACTCACTTAACCGAAAACACCACATGTTTAAAAGTGGCCAAAAATCCTATTGAAAATCATAAAGTTCAGATTGAAATGTGAAAATCCTCTTCTTCTCTTGCATTACTATTCCTCCTCTATAGGGTTTACTGCAAACTTTTATCCGGGGTGGGTGGGTTACGGTTCATAGAGAGGGCAACTTCAACAATACTTAATCAATCACCACAAATGAGGGTGTCCAAAATGCGCGGCGTACATAAACAGGGCTTCCAATGATATCCCATATTGTATAGCAGATGTCTCGTTTGAACTTGACAGGCAAATTTCAGGGGGGGAGTTAATTTTTTGGTGTGTTTATATCGCTTTCAAAGGGAGGAAGCGAGCTCATGGAAAACATTTGTCGGACGGGGTAACAAAGCAAGGAATCTTTGATTTAGTGACTTCAAGATAATTTGAATTTGTCAAGTAAGTAATTATTAAGCATATAAAAGTAAGCAATTAAATTCTTACTACTTGGTGTAGATTCCACATACTAAATAAAATCGGTTACCGCTCCATCGGATTTTACACAAAAGCTGTCCCAGACCAACGTAGGGTAAAGTGGGGGTAATATGGGCCTTATAGACCCCTTATAACTTTTAAATAGGGATGGTAGGAGTGCCCTTCTATCATTGACATAATTGATAGATTAGAATAATCAACAACAATGTAATTCAGTGTTATTCAGTTATTTATAAAACGGAGATGTGTCGAAGTCTAAAGATTTATCAGTTTCAATATTTCACACAGTTTCTTCTTCTGTCAGTGGAGGTTGTTTCGATAGCGGCTGGATACTTTGTGATATGTGTGATCTATGGAACGCATTTCTGTTAAAGGCGGTCAAAAAAATTCGCCTCGGTTTTTGACATGTTTTGCCTCCGAAGTGCATTCACCGCATACTATTTCGCCATTTTAGACCCATTTTGACATGCGCATAAGCATTTTCACATTTAAAATCAGTTCGACATTGAATATTCGCAAAACAATATTTGCAAAAACTTTAGGTATTAAATATTCGCATAATATATATTATGTTTATGTGGGAATTAAATAGTCGCATGTGTTTATGGCACTCATTTTAATTCGAACATTTTTCTGCGACCTAATTAAATGCGAAAGCTCAGCGACATAATCTATTGCAACATCGGGATGGTGAATAATTAACTGCGAATTACGTACATGCGAAAATCTTTCTGTGAATGTGAAAATGCAAATAACACCAGTTTGAAACCGCGATTACATGTCCCAGGCATACGAAAAGGTAATTGCTTGCATACATAATTAAATTAATAATATAATAACAGAGAGTTATTTATAGTGCCTTATGCTATTTGCCCTCTAAGCGCTTTCACAACATGGTCGCTGATCACTGTGGCCCCAACCATAACCATAAACCATTGCTAATTTCAAGGGATGCAGCAGATCGGGATGGATCAGCGCTTTCCCTTACCAGCAAACATACATCAAGAGGGGCAATATACACGGACAGGCAGATCCAGAGCGGATCCAGATCTAGTTATCAGTTGCGTCTACACAGGCAAGATCCAGATCTGCAACGAGTATAAATGTGGTACACGCTGGTTATAGTTTGTGTCATCTAAGTTGAAGGTGAAGTCACTGCGACTTTTATGTTGCGCACCCATCACCCCATGAAATGAATCGCGCGCGCGCTATGTTGGAATCAGAGCATGATACGCACGCGAATAAAGGCGGCACGAGCGAGACGCTAGTAGTGGTGCAACAAAGACGACATAATGGACGTCACCTTCAACGTTAGATGAGACAAAGATGTGGTCATGCACTTTAAGCGCGTACTTTAGGTGACGCCGGTATGTACACTTTTACGCTTCGAAAAGTCGCCGCTACTTTCGCACTCACTGCGCTCGTGTAGAGTTCTATAAAACGGTCTCCCTTGATCTGGGAAACGGATCCGATCTGGATCTGCGCGCGCCGACCGAGAGTAGATTGCCCCCGAGATAACCATCGCAGCCGGGCTCAGCTTCCCAAATATCCCATGGGTAAATGGGACAACCAGCGTTTAATTTCTTGGTCCGGGAATTACACATAGCTGCATCGCACAGGGCTCGAACGCCCGCTATACGCATGGTATGAGCCTACACCGGAGTAGAGAGCTACTGATTGATTGAGCTATCTTGTCGCTATCTTGTTAGCACTTTGCGAATAAAAATGAATTTTAGGCAGAGATCAACGGAAAATCATTTGCATCCAAATAACCAAAAATGGAAAAATACAGGCCTATTCCGATCGCGTTTCACAAACAAAAAATAAAGTAAAAGTTACATACTGTTGTATAAAATTCGATCACTTGTACTCAAGGCTCATTTGTTTTTGCGTTTAAAGGGTATTTGTGACCTTGGCGTCCACGAGACATCGTAACAATGTAATAAAATTGAAGGCCATGAACTTTTTATTTCAGTTTGTAACGTACAGAGTAGAGTGGATTTTATCCCTTTGAGGCCAGATAAATATGACGGACCAAAGTTAGTTTTATCTAAATAAAACAGATATAGTTGGTGATTTTAGCATGACGCGACATGACTAGAATGGTGGATTTCTATGTCGCTTTCAGTTTCGATTCTAAACTAGTTGTATTTACTTTCAAATCATCCCAATAGAATGAGAAGCAGCCGTTCTTATAGTCCTTCGTACACGGACACACAGATTTTTCACACAATTTTTTACTTTTTGTGAGCTCGTGCAAAAAATGCGTCTTAATAGACGCGAAAACTTTGGTGTTGATGTAATGGAAGGACCATTGAAGTGTTACCAAATCGGCTGGCCATCTTTAAAGTTCCTCAATATCTTGGCAGAGTTAAACAGTTATGGCTCAACCATGCTCTTCAATATTTACCATTATTCGGCCGTGCCCTTTTTTCTTACCTTTGTCAGACTTCACAAGATTATTCAAATATCAATACTCACAGAACTAGATCAAGTGACTCTAACCTTTTGTTCCCAGAGTCAAAACGTATTTTGAGTCAACATATTTTTTACTTCCATCTGGCATTGGAACAATGCACAAACATTAAGGACATCCCCACCAGAGTCTGCCTTTAAAATGAATGTGAAAAAGACATCTGTAGAGTAATACTCTGAACCTAGAAATGGCCGAGTTTTACAGGTTACCCCCTCCAATGTGGCTTTCGTTTTCTTCCCATTGTATCTAATTTTTCGTTCCGCACTTCACTCACAGCCTTATGCCTGTTGTTTATTGGGGACCCAATTGCGAAATCCGCTTCCTTCGTGTTTGTTTGTTGGCCGGTTTAATGAATATCCTGGTTTTGTCAGCTTAGATTGGGTGTCTGTTGTTTTCATCAGAGACAGAATGAAAGTGTAAGTACTTTTTATTGTGTCAGTTGTATCAATATTTCTGGTTCTACATTTTTAGTGTACTTTTTCTATTGCCTTTATTTATTTGTATTGCTTATTGTTACTTTCATGCCTGATATTACCAAATAAAAACAAAAAACAAAACCAAACGCTCTTATACAACTTTTAATTTCACTTTTAAGACGTTTCTTTAGCCAAATACAGGCAACCCCCAAAGATCTAGGAGTGGGTAACTCTTATATCCCTAAAATCCATAAAACCCACTTTTGCCCACTTCCAAAAAGGTGCGTGAAAGCCATCCCAGTTCCAGACCACGGCAGTGGATTTCATCGCGGCCAACCAACAGCCATACAGGCGTGCAAAGTCAGGGCAAAGGTATACACACAGATCAGAGGCCGATTTCAGGAACTACTGATCTCTCCCTCCCGGGCTTGAACTGGTATTCAGCAAGACTATTCTCTGAAGTCGAGCGGCCAATTCCCGGTGAAGACCAAGGAAGCGGTACCCTCTGGACGAGGAGTTAAATTTTTATGGAACTGGATGCTTGGCCCGGTTTAGATGATTTTCGCTTGCCGTGGCTCGGGGCCCTACGGGACTTTTCGTCCAAGGGTTTACTTACTTATTAGATCTAGGGCGATTTGCCGCTAATTACCAAATAAGCGGTCCGCCTCTGGCTTGGTTACATTTTGAAAAATGTATGTTTCGCTGCCGTGGGCCCGACCCACGTAAGCTAAACCCTCCTATTTTATACGTTCTGGTCGCGTCCACTTTCCATCCGACAAAGGCTATAATTCTAAGCACCGCTCATAATTTTCAGTTTGGACTTTTAAACACCAAAGCGGGTTTTCTTCGCACAGTTTTCGCCATAGGCTTAGTGCAAAGTCCGGTTAAAAAAAGAAGCGAAAAAATCCCTCCTATGCACCTCGGCATTTAAGTCTCACCCAGGGAAGTGCAAAAAGAAAAGGTATGCCAAAAAAAGAAAAACAAATACTACCTTGGATGGAGACTCGAACCTGGAAATTCAGAATCATAGCGGGTGGTCTTGGTCTGGGCTTGGATACATACGCCGTCGTATCCACCTGCCACAACCCTGGATACATGAAAACTATTGCATTTTAGGTTTTATACGTCCCGTAGAGGCTACGGCAGCGGGTGTTTGTGACATTTCAGGCTGCCGTGCCCGGCTAAGTAAAGGGTCAGTTGCCAGGGTCAGGTCAAGGTCAGGGGTTGTGACAGGGTAAAGGTCAGGGTTGGTTTGGGACCGCGTCATGATGTAGGCGGATCATAATGGTATAAAACGGTATTCGGTTATCAGGGTGTGTAGGCCCTACCACCTGAGGGGTTCCGCTGTCGTGGCCCGGCTAGATAGAAAGTTTCTCTGCCTTGGCCCTGGTAGCCTGGGACTAGAGAGAAAGTTTCGTTTGCCGTGGCTCTGAGTGACCCCAGACTAAGAAAGAGTTTCGATGCCAGGGCCCTGATGGCCCCGACCCAAATGAGAATTTTCGCTGCCGTGGCCCAGGTAGCCCGACTAGAGAGAAAGTTTCGCTGCCATGGCCCGGCTAAATAGAAAAGTTTCACTGCCGTGGCCGGCAAGGCAAAAGCTAATAAAGTTTCGCGGCCTTGACCCGGCCAAAGTTGAAAGGGAACCTAGGGATTCTAGGAATGCAGCAGATTACTGCGGAGCATTTAGCCGAAACTACATTACCAGTTTCACTGCCGTGCCCGGGCTATGTAAAAAGTTTAATGTCGTTGCCGTGGCCCGGGTGAATTAGAAAAGTTTCGCCTTTTTTGCCGTGGACCTGGTGGCACCCCGACACCAGAAGAAAGTTTCTTTTTTTCCGCCTTGCCTGGGCCGGCTAAGTAGGAAGTTTCGCTGCAAGTAGCCCGGCTAGGGTTTGGACCGTGCGGTAGTCGCCACCACGTTGTTCCCCGAGAATAAACCGGAGCTTGCTAATGTCGCCCACCTGCCGGTGGTTTCCGCCAAAATCCAACTTAGATAGGGTTTGAAGGGAAAAATTACATCATACGTACGGGCGTGGCCTGTTTTGATCGCAGCCCACACCGGTCGGTTGTGGTTAACTATGGATGCGGTTTCTGTGAAGGTTGTGCCTCTCGGATGGCAAATTGCTCTGGACCAGACGTTATAACTATGCGGAGAGTCGCTCTCTATCTCGCTTTCACCGTGGCGGGAAAACAACAGTGGGGACTTGAAAAAAAAATGAAAAAAGTCCAGACTTTGAAAAAGTCCGAGCGAACCGTTATACGCATAGTGCGATTTCCCGCTAAAGATCAAGGAAGCGCTCAAGGGTTCGGTATTTAGACTAGGGATCAGTTCCCGATAAAAGGACTGAGTCAATGATCGCTGGAGTAGTTCAATTTTTCAACATTGTGGTTTTCCCGCCGCTAATGACGTTGACGTCACGTGTTGATGTCACCCGATCAAACACGTCACAGCTAAGCTGGAAAACCCCATGGTTTACGCACTACGGTCATGTGCATGGAGGAAATTTTGTCACGTGTTGATTAAACCTGTTCAACACGTCAGAACTTAAGTTACAGCCGCATGGTTTTTACGCATTGCTGCGTGATAGTGGCGGGGAAATTCCTTGTTTACAAAAGAGAGCGATCGCCAGTGGTCTATCAGTCTAGAGACACCTGCAAAGACAAAAGTTATCATGGATAGTTCCAACTGTGTACTCAACCTCATCCGAGGCCGCTAAACGAAGAGGAGTCGGCCTCGGTATAGTTACTAGGAAGAAATACAGGGAGGAGAGGAGAGAGATGAGGAAGAAGCCGCGGGTGGATAACCGGGAGAGTAGCGGCAGCAGCAACGCAGCGGCCTCGAGGAATTTTGAGAGACATGACGAGGGTGGTTTAGGGCAAACAAAGCGCCGCAGCAGACTCCGGACGCATCAATTTCATCAGCATGAGCCGGGCGCTCTTCCCCCGGACTCGCTGTGCCGTAGCCAGAGAAGAAACGGGGAAGGGGAGGAAAGGGCCCGGTTGCATAAAGCTCATGGGGCAAAGCTATCCTGCCAAGATCGGAGCAACTTCGCGGTGTCCACCCGCAAATCGCTTCCAGTGCTGTATGCTAACCCGGAAATCCAGCCTACATCTACCGTTGGACCCTGTCAATGAAAACCAACATGAGAGGCCTTCACCGACCGGTATTTGGAATCTGTACCGGCACGGAACTGAATGGGCTGGGCACTATCCTCTCTAGGATTAAAATGAGGTTCCCCTGCGCCGTGGGCCTGTGTACGTTGGTTTAACCAACAGTTCCAATACAAACTACTGCTACCATACAAGTGCAGACTGAAGCTTCGGCTACCTCTTGACACTGCTACCTCCAGTCCAGCCTAAACTACGCTTTAAACTTGCTAGGAAATAGCACCACTCCTCGTCTACTGCCTAACCAACACATGTGAAACGAAATACTACCAGCAACACAAAATTTATCAGAAACATCTGTGATAACGGAAGAAGAAAGAATACATTTCCTTGACAACAAATTCAATACAATTAATCTGATCAGATCAGTATTAAAAACAAAAACAAACTCCCCCAAAATATCAAAAAGGCCGGCGGCGGGTCAGGCTAAAAGGTATGGTTTCAAGAAATAAACCGATGGTCTAACATACGGTAAAATGGTATGCGGCTTCTCAGGTGTGAGCCGGTCCCTGTACCACATGAGGTTCCGCAGGTCATCACCTGAGGTCGCTGATGAAAGTTTCGCTGCCGTGGCCTGGGCTTTAGGTAGAAAGTTTCGCTTGGCCGTGGCCCGGCTTGGTTGAAGTTTGGTCGCTGCGTGGCCCGGCTAGGCTTACCACCTGAGTTCCGCGGGTTCCCACCACTGAGAGATCTGAGATTCCGCTGAAAGTTTCGCTGCCGTGGCACCAATGATGGTTGGGCCCGGCTAGGTGAAAGTGTCGTTGCGTGGCACGGCCACGTGAGAAAGGCAACTGAGGGATTTCTAGTACTGTAGTAGATACGCGTAGCTTTTAAGCCGAAAAACTACTTTACCAGTTTCGCTGCCGTGGCCATGTCACCCGACTAGAGAGGAAAGTTCGCTGCACGTGGCCCTGGTGGCCCCGACTAGCGGGAAAGTTTCGCTGCCGTGGCCCGCACGTGAAAGAGAAAACTTAGGGATTTCTTCAAGCACTGCAGTAGATTACATACCTACCTACCTACCTATCTAGTACGTTGCCTAATGGCCATGAAGGCCCTTCCACCACTCTTTTCCATGTCTCTGTTCTTTGCTTGATCTCGTGCTTCATTCCATGGTTGCCATCCAAAGATTTCTTTCCTTTTCCACAGTTCTACGCCAGTTGTGTTTGGTCTTCCAATTTTCATGTGCCAACTGCTTGCCCAAGTGTCAAAGCAGCCATGCAATGGGGTTCCTTTTTCTTTTCAAATATGTGCCCAGCCAATTCCATCTTGTCTCTGTCACTTCAAGAACGATCTTCTGTACTTGAGCAATGCATTGAGTTCTTCCATTGAAACGATGTTGGGTAGATATTTGTAAGATTTCCTTGAAGTATTGTCATATTGAATGAGTCCAATTTCTTTGCATCACTTCTATTATTTCCAAGTTTCGCATCCATATAAACAACCACTGGGCGCGAAACAAGTGATTTGGATATAACTTTTAGTTCCTGGTAACTGTTTTGACTTCCATCTGTGTTGAATTATGTGAATGCAAATCTGGCCTTATATTCGACTTTTCACGTCCTCCTTCCACTTTCTTGACTCATGTGTGCCCCAAGATAGATGAAGCTTCGACATCCTCAATGTTGTATCTTCCTTCTAGCTTGACAGCTTCAACTTTCTTATTTTTTTTTTTTAAAAAAAATTGATAATGGATTGATTTTGAAATGAAACAACCAATTAAAGAAGGCATAGAGCTTAGCTTTTAGCCGAAAACTACGTTTGCAGAAAAGTTTCTTGCCACGTGGCCCAGCTAGGTAGAAAGTTCGTTGCACGTGGCCCGGCGTGCTTTTACGGAATTTGTGCCCGGTGGTAGTTACCACCAATTCAGTCTGACAAGAAATTACCGGTAGCTTTCTAAGAAAATGTCTGCTACCTACTGTTTCCGCAAAAAACCTATCTATATAGGATGGGGTGTTTGTGAACGGTTCATACTCAAAACTGTGCAGTCGGCATCCGAAAACGTATAAACTATAGGAGGGTTAGAACCACAGCCCTCCTACCGGAGCGGACCGCTCACTTGGTCAGCGGTAAATCACCCTAGATCTAATAACCAAACCCTTGGGGGTGAAAAGTCACCTTTAGGGCACAGCCCGCGGATCGAAAAGTCACCAGCCGGGCCACGGCAGCGAGATAAGTCCAGGAGCAGACCGCTTCCTTGGTCAGCGGAAAATCGCCCCAGATCTAATAAGCAAACCCATGGGTTGAAAAATCATGTAGCTGGGCCACGGTTAGCGAAAACCACAGTTAAAAAATGAACTAAGTCCAGGCGGACCGCTTGATTGGTTTTAGCAGTAAATCGGACCTAGATATAAAAAAAGTTAAACCCTTGGGTGAAACGCCCAAGTAGGCCCGGGCCTACGGCAGTGAAAAGTCCAGAGCGTACCGATTCCTTGTTCACCTAGAAGTGGCCGCTACACTGCTGAATGCCAGTTCAAAAATTGACTAATACAGTTCCCGGGGGTAGGGGCGCACTATTGAAATCTCAATCGTTGCTTCATCCACGTTAGCGAAATGCAAGAAAAGGAGTTAGGTACCGTTAGGAATATGAAATCATTAACACGTGACATATATATTTATGGATGCTACAAAAACCTCTCGTGCACCTATAAACAGGGCCTATCATTTAGTAGAAAGGAAATACTGAATCTCATGGTTAAACTTGCTACTTAATATATTCGCGTGAGTGCGTGGTAGGAAAATTGTAACCAACGTAATTATTCCAGTATTGCGTGAGATTACCACCACGTATTAGACCCCCTATTAAATACATAAAATCTATGGTGTGTAATGATCGTGAGTGTCTGTGGAAAAGACTGCTCTGATACAGCCCCCCACTCTGAGAAGCACAATAAAATATGGCTTTTTTTTGATGATGCTGCCATCGTAAACACATTTACAATAACTTCTTCCATATGTTTCTTTATGTTAAAGATATTTTTAAATTCCATGTTGTTGGTGTGTTAGTGAGAAATGGTGCAGGCAATATTTGCCAGGAAGTCTCAAAGAGGTGAGTTAAAGGTGCCCCAGTCTACAAAGATTGGTAGGCATAATCGGCAGAATGCAACTATCTAAGCGCTGCCTAGTGCTGATTACTGTGACAGTTACAGCCTGGTCTAGGACTTCCTTGTTGGCATTGGCGATGGCAGATAAAAACGTAAGCTGGTCACATTAAATGAGTATATGATGTTGTTGATTTGTAGTTGTAGGCCAAGACTAGAGGGCCGTGGTCTAGCTATGAACTTGATTTAAAATTTATTTGGAAAGTGCTTGGACATATCTAACTCTGGCAATGCTAATCCAGATTTAGATAAAAATGAATCTGATGTATTTTAAGCTTACTGCTTCAAATATTCATTCTACTAAATGATAATTCGTTATCCCTGTTTGTTCTACGTATACAAAAAATTCCTATGGATGGGGTCTCATCAGGGGTTCTGAACTAACAGTAACCAAACTTTCAGTGAAAATATACTCTAAAATGGACCAGTTCAAGTTATACTAGTTTTCCCAGTGAAAATACACACCTAACGGACGATTTGTAGTGAAATTAATTACCCCTTGCTGGACCTTTTCTCAATACCGAATAAAATATAAATTTAAAAATTCCAAATTATGATACAAGAAAAATACACTGTCCCTAACTGCAAGCAACAAAGCACACCATGCTTATTTTGCTGCTGTGTTTAGGTTAATTTTCCTTATTTATATCAATGAACAAGTCAACAATCTCACCTGAATTTGGATACTCTTAGCGGGACATGACCTTTGACATGGATTATTGTGAATTTGATACTCATACGGTAGTCCCCCTCATTTTGCATCTAGTCCCTCTTTTTTGGAATGAAGATGGTTTTCCCCGCCAAACCAGGACCGCCCCGACCCAACCAATAGGTATTTTCCGTATTGCGTGAACAGACAGTGGATAACAATAATCAATAATAACAATAAGAGACTATATAGCCCGTTCAGTGTGGGTTATAGGCACCTTTTAAAACATACTCGTGTTAGGGTAGTAACAACCATATCAAAATTACTTGTTTAGGGTGCATTTCTAAATAGTCACACAAATACTACTTCAAAAATAAAATCAAACCAGAATATACTTGTTTAGGGTAGATTTTTCTTGCCAGTTCAAATATGCCTACATACGCGTTTAGGGTACATTTTGGAAGGCCGTTTTTGCGAATCTTATCGTGACTTTCTGCTTGGAAATCTTTTTGGGTCAGTACAATGTACATATGGACAAAGCCCATGATTTTTAATTTTCATTTTCTTTCTGCCACTTCTGCACTGCGCCATTGAACGCCAGTGACGAATAGATTGTGAATATTGGATTAAATCCCGCACCGCATTCATGACAATTGCTGCATTGGCCTCGGTAATCGAATCCCCGATGATTCATGGATAGGAATTGTTTAAGGCTTGCTGTGACTTTCGCGGCCCTTTTATGGCAAAAGGGTAAATCGAGTTACACCTTGTGCCTGAAAGGGTTTCCTGCAAAAGAAATGCATTATGGGGGATAATATTTTGAAAAAGTATTTTTAGCATTACTTAGGCTTCAAAACATTTAAAAAGAAAATGTATGCATATAATGCATGGTTTTTTCCATGTGGTGGCCCTTCAAGGCAAAAGGGCAGCCGCGTAACTCAAGTTACGCCTTTTGCCATAAAAGGGCGCCGCTCGCTTCTGTGACTGAAAGCAGAATTGGGGTAAAAGCACATTTTTTGAGATGGCCCCACAATTGTATAACTTTAGCACAGGAGTGTTTGTAATTGGCGTAGTAATCATATTAGCAGAGTTTCTTAAGGAATTAAAAAAGCCGTTATGTAACAGGGTCAATGATGATTACTTTTAACACTGGTATCACAAAATATGAGGATGCGTTGTGAAAGTAATCATAGTACTGCTGGTATTCATTAGTCCTTGACCCCATAGGCAACACCCGGAATAAAGGTTGAAACTAATGTTGCGTAAAGAGTAACTGTAATCGATTACCTATTGTTCACCATTGCATTGTTCCCGGACTTTGAGACCAGCGGACCATATCTCTACCACACCGGACCCCATCACTATTTCCTGAGTTCTCATATAATTAAAAAAATCAAAAAAGGTATCAAGATAATAGTTATGGGAAGTTACTAATGTGATTAATGTTGTATATCACTATTACAGTTATCAGGGGCAATCTCGATTTTGTGAGAAAACGTTACCAGCAAATTTTAACAAAAAACTTTTTTGGTTATGTGATATAGCCCATACAGGTAACAAATTTTCATACAAATCAGAAAACTGTACTTCTGTGTAAAAACAGAGGAGTACTTAATTGCATTCCACGGTGTGACTGGTGCTAAAATTATGCGGAAGCCAACGTTCAGTTTCAATGTAAAGGTGATCAGACGGTATGCAGAACTTGTATTTCAGCATGTGCTTGCTGAGACTAGAGAAGAACAAGTAGCATTGCAACATAAAAGCACTACAGTGATTCACCCGAAAGAGTCAAACATTTGAAATTTGCAAGAGTAGCTTAAAAGTGAACGAATACGTCTGTAGAATTAATACGTTTTTCACTAAAAAAACTGCAGAAAAGGGAGTAAACAGCGCTGTTCAAAGATACGAATCTCCAATTCTAACTACACGTTGCAGTAAGTGGTGTCGACAGTAATAACTAAAATCTCTGATCTGGTCCTTATTATGTTGCTTTGGTATTATAACTTGTAAGGGTTGCTTTAGTCATAATTTAATGCCATGCGATATCAGGTGATCTTTAATCCAGCCTTAGCACTCTTGACCCGAGGCCTTACACATGATAAATATCACATGTCTATTTACAAGCATTTTAAAATTGGTCTTTAAATAGCGAACGTTCATGAGCGTGTTGACAACGGAATGTTTGCTCTTCCACCTTCTTGGAGCTGGGTCTCAAGCCCAATTACAGGTAAAGATGGATGAATTTCTAATTTAAAAACAGTTTCTGGCGGGATCCCTCCACATATAATCCAAATACATGCACAATACTATTGTTATCCCTGTTTGTTCATGCAACACGGAGAATATCACTGGTTTTTATATTTTTCAGTATTGCCTAAGAACAAACAGGGGATACGAATTTATCATTCAGTAGACATAAGTTCTAACCAATATATTAAAACCACTGAGCCTCATTTTAATTTCATTATTTAAATTTTAGGCCTAGCCTAATGCTCACTTTTACCACTGCCTTTCTAATTAGTTCTTATGGAGGCGAGAGCACCGCGAATACGCTATGCAGTTGCACGACGTATCGCAAGGCGCATTACACAGTGGATTACGCTCCGGCCGTCTCTCTTTACGTAAACTGAGCGCGCGCGTGTGATACTGATAAAGCGTTGTGTGATACGAGATATATTATTCAGGAGAGCCGAGTAATACGAAAATATCTCAAAGGGTATAACCAAAGATACAGTCTTCAGTCTACGAATGATAAACAACATATTCCGTTTCAATAAAAGTCGTTACTTCAAACGTGCTTATCTTAAAAACGGATGTAGTTACTGAGCTCGACATGATGTAATTCTTCGAGAAATGTCCATGTAATACTTATGTTTCAGATAAAATGGTAATCATCTGTTACCTATAGGTTCAAAATCAGGGAAACAAAAAAAAGTTGCTGACCGGAGACCCCGTACAAGAATAATATATACACATTACGTTTTAAATTATGTATTGACACATATCGAGTGGTTTCATAACCAAAAAAACACAGAATAAATTAACCCATAAAAATGAATTAAAACCCATGTCTGACCATGACGCTATTTAAAATTCGCGCTATTGTATAATGTGTTATGCGATAGTCGGCACCGCTTGCGTCATACATGGCATAGTTAATATGTGTGTCTGCAAGCGTGTCACGTGGAAAGTGTATGACACTACTGATGCCGTCGGTATCGAATAACACATACAACATATCCATATACACTCGCGCGAAATTCAAATAGCGCATGGTGAGTCAAAGTGTTTAATAATTTTAATGGTTAGATACACCCATACCGTTTCCGTAAAAAACACTCGGATATGTGTTCCATAATTAATTTTATAGAGTAATATTGTATCATTTTTCTGAGTACGGTTCTCCTTAAAGGCCGCTTCCTAGTAGCCATCCAGCTAAGAAGTTAAATCAGGATTTTTCAGAAGTCCTTTCCCAATAAAATCAGCTCTTGGAAAAGACTTCCATCTGACATTGCTGAGAGTTCTGACATCGATAGTTTCAAGAACACAAATTTAGCAAATACATTAAAATCTTGCAAACAATGCCTGTCTTAATCCAACCGTGTGACCAGTTGGTGTGAGGTGTCTTCAAGATAAACTTGCCCGCTGCGAATACAGATACAGACAAGACCCAAGGATAGCACGAAAGTGAAATCACAAATGTTGGGCGGCAAGCGAACGCCAAAGAGTGAAACCAGATTAGGATGGAGCGACCTTCAGCTACAAACGACGACAAGGACGAATTGGATGAGGGCGGGGAGTGTGTAGCGACAAAAGCGGACGATTGCTTGGGCGGCGAATGACGATGTCTCGACGGAGTCCGACAGCAATGAACGAGACAGACGGCTGCAAAAGGGCGGGAAAAAATGGCGGACGGTGGTTTGCGTTGACAATGACGTGACTCAGCGGTCGGATACCAATGACCTAAGTGATGTTGTGTGCGGATTGTAAAATAGTCGCGTTGGCATACACCACTCTTCAGAAACATATGGTCTCATCCACACCGTAAGTCACAAAATGTGAAAAATCG
>JAMKCH010053939.1:0-10094 GCA_023653785.1 Ophioderma brevispina | reverse complement strand
TAGTGTTTATTTTATTGGTACGGGAAAAATTATTTTAGGAAAATAATTTAGGGAAAATTAAAACCACCTGTATTTGCAAATAGAAACACTCATGTGCATAAATCTAACATGAGAATTTTTTCTAAATTTGATTTCCTTTCATATGCACCTTGTTTTCATCAAAGTGAGTTGTAGTCCTTCTGGAAAATTCTGAAAATTTTGGAAACTTGTCAGTATTTTCTAGAAATATCAGCCAAAAAAGTGTTGTTTCACCACCCTGTTCTTGTTTTTTTGATGACATACAGAAAACTAAAAAATTCTATGGATATTTGATTTCTCCAACCCATAAAAACAAACACCATCTATAACTCACAATTACTTGAGAAGAAATGAAATAAAATGTTAGTTTTTCACAAAATTGCCCCATTTTTGTCATTTTCTATACTGCAACATAGTCCTGTACAAAGTCTATGGGAATTTGAAATGCATTATGTACACTCCCCAAATGCCTTTTTGGAAACAATTAAATTTGGCACGATGTTTTTCTTTCACCAATCCCACATTTCATGAGAATTTCAACAAAAATCTGGCACGAATCATAGCCGTGATCCAATATTAAGGATACAATGTTTTCAATTTCCCAAGTCCAATGAACCATGGTGGTTAAGCGTCGAACTCTAGCTTTAATCGAAAGTGTTTTATAAAACAGTACTGAATAAATCCAGCAAGTGGCCCTGCATTTACCTTCCTCTAGTCATTGACATCAGTGTGTTATGCAGTAGTCTCAGCATTAAAATGCAAGCATTCCTTCAAACGCTGACTACCTAATTCCTGTGTATAACGGCGTTGCAAAATGCATGTACGCAAAAGCATGTCTGAATGCGTTGACGTCACCAAGAAGATGAGAAGAGGAGATGTCTTGATTTGCAATTCCGATTACCCCGGATTACCTCTCATTCCTCGCCTCATTGTTACGAACTTCAAGGGCCACGGCGATTGTACCTTGAAGGAGGTGTTCACCGCCCTCAAGCTTGGCCGTTCGGGAAGGTTTCACAACAGGAATGACAACACTCTCCCACTAACATAGCTTATGAATTTTCCAGCTAAAAGATCTCTGCCGGCAATGAACTCCGCGGTTGTTTTGCCTATTTTATTATTTATTTTAATCGTTGGGCCCGCAAAACTTTGGGAAATCGTGACTTTTTGTTAATGAAAATAAACAGCAAAATCGACCCTTTTTTCGAGTAAGCTACACACATGATTCAGGTTTTGGGGCGTCAATAAAAGATGTTATTATTTTCGCCTAATTTACCAATAGCCGTTATTTCCCTGCGAAATATGATATGATGAATGTTTAGATAATGCCATACTTTTAATACATCTCAACCATACTTTTTGTGCATAAAGGTCCCAAGTGCCAAATACTTTTTGAAAATTTGAGGTCAATGTGTTTTTATACTGTTGCAGGCGAGTACGGTCGCTGTACTGGTCACACGATAGTGTATAGACGGGCCTGTGCAATCCATTGAAACCTGGTAATTGGAATGTTTCTGGGTTCTTTATGACAAGGTGTATGTAAATGTTCTCCAGCAGTAGTGCAGTCTTTGGTCTAATCGATTGGATTTAACCGATTGAGATTAATAGGCGGTTGAACAGTTTTATCGTTTGAAGTAGCATGCAGTCGAACCACCTCCTTCTTTCTCTCTTCTTCTGACGTCACTGACTCATAGGAAGATGATTGATTTGAACCGGAGACCTTCCTCACTAAAGGCACAGTCTTTGCCAGACAGATGCTCTCTTGTCCAACCCCATTATGTCCTCATTGGATTCCATGTGAACTTAATGTGTGGATGGGTGGGTGGAGAATATGCCAACTACCTGTGAACCACAGCAAAATGTAAATTACTGTGAACCACGGTGAAGGACATGAAAGAGATGGAACAACATTGTTTAACTTGTTTAGGATGGCAAGTATAGGCAACTGTTCTATAGAGTGCCCCTGTAATGAATAAATGTGGGTGGAGAATATGCAAACTACAGTGAACTATGGTAACGGCAGGTAGATGGTACTGTAAACTATACTGTACCACATCTAATGTCCTTTTTCACTTTTAAAAATTTGACTATTACTATGACCAATAAGGTTAATTTGTTGCAAAACTTGTTTTGATTTCCATTTCATGACACGAATTAATATTCATTATGAAAAGCAACATTAATCTCACCGAATTGCTCAATTCTTTGCAACACATCAATCTAAAGTAATTATATTTTGTCTGTTAGCCCCCCCCGTTTTGATCCCCCTCCACCTGTTGCTCCCTCCCCGTTTGCTCCCCCCTCCAGGCCAGAAGAAAAATGACAGAATTTTAGAGCAAAAATCAGCGATTTGGACCCAAAATCACACATTGGGCAATATTCAGTGAGTTTGGGCCAAAATTGGTTAAAAATCTCAAATTTGTCAAAGTTTGCCCCCCCAATTAACTTTTTCCAAGAAAAATTTACTGGTGCCACCCCCCAAAAAAGAAGTCTGGTGGCGCCACGACAATACCAGAATAGTAACAGGTTTGCTTTAACAATATATACAAGTGACAAATCACTACTTACCAAATGTACCGAACCCATTCTTCTATTTACAGTATCCACCAAAGCATCATAATTTTCTGGATTCATCAAGTCAACAGCATCATCAGCACCAAAATACCAGTTCTGTGGTTTTCACTAGAAAACCCTATGTCTGCGATCATTGCATCAGTACTGTTTCCCTCATAATATGGAGTTGAGAGTGGTTGCAAGCCACTTCCAATGTGTCCATGAGTCCCTTCCATCCGTTCAAATAGTGATTGAGACATGTGACAAATGCACCTGGTGCTTCACACAGATGCCACAAGTGTTCAACTTTGGCATCTCCTCAGATTTTGGAATGATGGGATATGTGGAGATGATCTCATAAATTTGCACCAGGCCTGAGTGCAGAGTTCCCCGTGGAGGGGGGTTTGGGGGCCTTTTTGAGATGCCGCATGACAGACTGAGCGATGGAGTTGTTGATGTGTTGCTGATGGTGCATCATCGACGTCTTTGTCACTTAAGCAGCTTTGAGGGTATTGAGTTCTCTTTTGTGGAACTGCCAGCGCTGAGTCACAACACTATGTGTAAGACAAGGAAAACACATTCAAATACAATGGGCTGGAGTGGCTTAAGGGACAAAGATTTTGAGGATTACAAATTTCTCTAATTTGCACTTAATCGGTTGTAGAACACCTACTGAGAAACGAGTTCTAAGGTTTTATTGGCCATACAAGTAAAAAGAAAACCCAAAAACTATGTTTTGAACTTACATGCTATTCGCCAAACGTCCCCCAGAAAGCATGCTTTGATTTATTTGTTGAGATGACAGAAATGAATACAATTCAAAATAAAACATCTAAATGATAGACAACCGCCCAGCGCTACCGCAACGAAATCAAGCACTTTACAGCTATGATGAAACAAAAACAAAAAACAAACAGATGTGGAGGAGTGTACAGCCGATAATCCCACCCATCCAATCAGTTGCCGCGACATTATACCTTTTCGCGACAAGTCAACATTTTGCCGACAGAGTTTGTAAAGGGGGTGTCCACCCCCCCACACCCCCCTATGGGGACGGCCCTGTCGCCACTCCCCCGCACAGCCGAGTCTGTTTTGCATTCCCAAGCATATTGCTGGACCCATGTATATCTCTGGGTGTGAGGAGGCAAAGCGATGGTAAAGGTGGTAAAGTGCCTTGCCCAAGTGCACAACCTATTGGCGACAGCGGGGCTCGAAACCTCAACCTTATGCTTATGAGGCGAGCGTTGATGCACTGCACCACATGTGCCCTATGTGGTCTAAAACACAGGATGCCTTGAACATACGTCCTTAAGAAATGGATCCTGTCCTCCTACACCCGAAATATATCTTACTTAATTATGAAAAAAAAATTGAAGTAATACCTGCATTTATGCATCTCAAGGTAAATTTTATGCATCCAGTGATATTAACAGTTTTCTTTTAGCACAATGGTATATATGGGTTAGTACTGATAATTTGTTCGACCTGATCAAACTCTTCATATATCCATTCAATTCAGAAATGCAAACCAATGAGATTATTTTTATTAGCATATAACAATGGAATCATTAAATTAAACACATTTCAATTTAACTCAATTTATTGACTTATTATAGTGGGTACGAGGCTCACACATCAGTACACTGGAAGATAGAGACTTTCAAAAGGACGACATAAATAAAGTAGAGTATGTCCTTACCTGTAGACCCAGGGTTGTGAAAAAGATGTCTGCATTTGGAAGACTCCATACTGCATCATGGCTTCCAGGTCTTTCAAAAGTAAACTTCTTCTCAAATTGGGATTTTACTTCGACTTGCACCTCTGGACTAAAGGTAGTCACTTGGTGGTGGTGTTGTTGCGATTTAGGTCTTGGTCTATGATGCCCTCGCTTGACATGTGTCCATGCACGGTCTTCTCCGGTTGCCATGGTGACATGCTGCAGGTAATGCATACAATATGATTGTCAAAATGATAAATGCATGTACGAATAACCTGCACAGAGGTGGGAGAAATGGAAGTAAATTTGATTTACACCGGGGGAACTTGTATTCAAAGGTGGTGATACGTGAACAAGGAAACGCGTAAAAAGGGTTTCTTTTTTCAACAGGCGATGTACGTGCGTACAATGATTTGGGTGACATATGGAAAAAGGGTAATGTTTTTTTCTTAACCTGTCTAAAGGGTATGTAATACATCAAGTAGAGATCAAATCATCAAAATTACTCTAAATTGGAAGTAAAGCAAAGCAAGATAATAAAGGATATATTAACGATTTAGCAAGGTGTACCAACCTTGTGTGGGTGGAAACAGGAAGAATAAGACAACAAGGTGCACTTTAATGAAATAACGAGCACCCTTAAAAAATCAACTGCTACAATGAACTTGCAGAGACCAAGGCAGAGACTTGGAAGCAGAGCTATGTGACAGGGGACAGACAATGAATTAAAGAGCACAAAAAATAAATAAAAATAAAATAAAACACACAAGAGTGCACTACAAAGAAATTGATGAAACAGAAATCATTTAAAGGTGCAACGAGAGATTTTGAGGCACCCAAATATTGTGTCATATACACTCAAAAGATTTCTTACCTTGTATTGTGCTACAGAAATGTCTTAAAGGTCCCAGGAAATGAGATGATAAACCTACTCCAAATCTTTACAGGGATATTCCATTCCAATAAACAGGGCCAGAGAAAAGAATACACTACCAGTGACATCACCAGTGAAACTATTGATTTTCAGTCAGTGTCATGAATAGATTCACACCAGTCACCTGGAATTTTCTATTACTCTCTAAAAAATCAATAGTTTCACTAATGATGTCATCACCAACCCAATATTGAATGCTTCCTGGTCCCTCCTTGTAGACTTGACACAAACCACATCAATTCTATTTGCATTTCCTGGGACCTTTAAAAGAGAGAAAAAAGGTGATTTTGATTTGTCTGTATTTCAATGCAAAACATAGGCTGAATTTTGTATCAATTTGCTCCTATACGAAGTTAGAAATTGCAACAATTTTTGTACTTCCAGGTAGCCCCACTTCTGCAAGGAAACTTTAGATCGGCCAGTTCTGGTTCTCAATCTTGACGTTAACTTGAGGTTAACTAGATAGTCCCCATAATTGTGACTACACATTTGACATTTATTTTAACATTGGTCATTATCATATCACTGAATGTGTAGTCACAAAAAGTTATGTGTAATTGGTTTTGCCATTTAAAACCACTACCAATTTTAGAATACAAATAAAATCCCCTCCAAATCACATTTACCTGATTTTATCTTGAGGACCGACTCTACTATGATCAGAATTCAATAATAAAAGATATGTCAAAATGCTGGCAACTAAGTAAGAAATTCTGATGAAATTTGATTGTCCAAATCTGACCAGCACCAAACTCCTTCAAAAGTAAAGTGTAAAGAAAACAGAATAAAATCACTGAAAACAATTACCTCATGCATGTTCAGTCTTAAAACTGGATAGAATAGATAGTAATGATAATACTATGTGATGGATTGAAGATATATACATCATTTTGGTTGCATATGCTGCTTGAAACTGATTGGAGAGGTGAGTGCAGTAGAATTGTTAAATGGCTAACCAATTCCACATAACTTTTTGCGACTACACATTCAGTGATATGATAATGACCAATGTTAAAATAAATGTCAAATGTGTAGTCACAATTATTGGGACTATATAGGGATCACACCATTGAAGATTGAAGATAT
This sequence comes from Ophioderma brevispina, assembly GCA_023653785.1. Classification (NCBI taxonomy): domain Eukaryota; kingdom Metazoa; phylum Echinodermata; class Ophiuroidea; order Amphilepidida; family Ophiodermatidae; genus Ophioderma; species Ophioderma brevispina. The sequence continues at coordinate 3,789 of JAMKCH010053939.1, read as the reverse complement.
AGTCTTTACATGGCAAAATATTTAGAGGTCTGCTAATGCTACCTTGCTTGCTCATGTGCTAACCAGTAACTGGCTGAATTTCATAACATCATTTTGAGTCATGATATTTAATACTGGGATGGCCCGATTTAAGGATATGAAGTTTTCATCTTGATAGATTGGCCTTCCCTCCAAAACCCCATCTGTAAAGTTTTGCGCCGATATTTCAATCCGTTTTGATGTGAGAGCTAAAAACTAGTCCTGCTGAGCATGACTCCTCCATATGTACATAATCATTACAAGCCATTAACTTAATCAAAGGAGGAGTCATGCCAAAATTGTGTGTAACTGATATAACAAAATTTTTGTCTCACATTCTTCAATAATTTTCACTCTTCACGCAAATAAATATTACCTGATTCCACCTTGAAAGTATTCCTTACAGTGTTAGCAACAACAGGATAGTCGTAAATATCTTCTTCAAATCTTTTAGGAATTGAAATTTCATAAAATTTCAAGACATGTAAGATTTGACCGGGACTAAGTCCCGTGTTTTGTATTCCAATGCTTAACGAAGCATTTTCAATTGGATATTAACTGGACGTGCTAAAGGTGGAAGAGTGTTTAGCGAAAGCACCGGTGAAGCTTATTGAATCGGAATCAGGTAAGAATATATGAAAATTGGAGGTGAAATGCTGTCAGTGGTCGAAATTTGAAGGCTACACAAAAAAAGTCCTAGCTGTTACACATAGTGTTTTGGGACACGCTTCACATATAGACTGTTACAGGCATTACTTTAAAGAAACACATGTGAAGTCCCAATTATATTTGGACTAAGCTAAAAATGTGATTTTGTAAGCCCATAGTACAGCATACTAGCATTATACACAATAGGGTACTGTGATAAAATTATATTGTCGACCAAAATGGAGCACATTTTCGCTTATAAACTTCCAACCACATATGGCTTTGGCCTTTAAATTTCACCGGGTAATGAGAAAATAGTAGCTTTCGTCTGATACCAAAATGTGTTGACCACTTCCCGGTAAAATCTGGGGCTTGACCCAGGTAGGAACTCACAGACCAGAGACCTCGCAAACATTACAAAAAGTTTTCACGGTCGGGGTGACAAACTATAAATAGATATAAATAGCCATCAATCACACCACGATCACACGTTAATCACTATTACGAGCATGCCCAGTATTAGCTTACAATGCCATAATGCAGTCACTAGGCAATATTTTTCACGTGGTGGTTTTTTTTTCAAAGGTCTCCTGAACATTCAAAACTACGGATGCAAAGTGGATTAATTTGAGTGTGAAATTGAAGAGGTAGTGAATTAATGAAGGAAAAATTCGATCAAGCGATGTTGATTTTATGAATAAACATTAATGCACAGCATGAGGCCTCTACCGCCTTGACAGCATTTTTCTTGTGTGTAAACCGTAGAAAATGGCAAGTAATGATAATATCCACTGAATTGGACGAAAGTTTATATCGACTGAGGGCGAATTGGTAACACCACAGTGCGGTGTCGTCATAGTGGGAGGAGGAATTTTAAAAAAAAAGGAGGGTATATAAAGACGGGAGAAAAGTTGTTCTAAATTCGCGGATGTTGCTCGTAGCACAGCTTGATAGGTCCACTGATAAAATATGTGGGGTGCGTCGTTGTTTCTTTGTTTTTCGTTCTTGTTTTGGTGTCTTGACAGTCTTTTTTTTTTGTTTGAAATTTAGGGGTTCATCGAACCACCGCTGGCTACGGGCCTGATCCAGAAACCATCCAGTGTCCCCACTTTTGTGTAAAAATTGTTATTTTGACTATTTGAATCATCTCAAAAATCATAACTGGGTCACAAATTAGAAGGCAGGCCTTAGTTATTCTGTGCATATTGATATGGGGCCAAGTTGGTTTGGGGCTAGTACAACCGGAGTCATACTGAAATTCGGGCATGTCTACGATTTATCAATCTTTTCAATTCACATTTAACTAAATCACCCTCATCTCTAGTATGACGACATTACGTAAGTCAAATCGTGTAGCAACGAAAATCCACAAGAATATCTCCAAAATACAGACTTAATATTTATTTTCATCGAAGAAACAGATTTGTCCAAGTAGATAATAACAAGTACAAGTAGTTTCATGATAAATACTATACTGAGGCCATTAGGGTTATTTTTCTTAGTGCAATTGACTTCCGACGCAGCACCGCGTCGACAAGTCCATACTTAATATAGTGATTGATTGCTACGTACGGCTTTTCAATGGCCTTATTGGCCTTAACGTCGTGCCGACGACCAATTTCAAAATCCGTAAGGTTTCCCTGTACGAGTTTTGGGGCCGAGTTGGTTTGGTTCCGAGTTGGTCATGGCTTTTGGGGCCGATTGGTTTTGGCTGCGAATTGGTTTGGGGCCGAGGTGGTTGGGGGCGAGTTGGTTTGGGGCGGAGTTGGTTGTGGCCGAGATGGCTTGGGCCGAGTGACCTGCTCCCTTTAGGGATCGGTCATTATTTATGCCGGGTGGAATGGAGGATTTCAACTTTTTTCGGCAAAAATTTTCGCGTTCCCCCTCGCCTTCTGTTCAGAAATTTCATGTTTCCCCCCCCTGATCATGCTTATTTCCCCATTTAAAGGTTAATGTTATGTTTCCCCTCTCTCTTGATGAAAACTTTCACGTTCCCCCCCTCTCTCTTACAAAAAATTTCGGGTTCCCCCCCTCACACACATCCTCCATTCCCCCCCTGGCGTAAATAAATGACCCCTCCATTCTTAGTTTAGGCATGGGAATGAAGTTTTAGATTGCGTCCCGCCGCCCGCAGGCCCAAACCTGCGCGGCTGAAAATTCATTCTTTAAAAAAATTCATTATTTGCATAAAAATTCTCTTCATCACAAAAAATCAAGTTTTTAAATCAAACATCTGCAAAGTGTACAATTACTCAATAACAATAGACGGAACGCAGACATTTCATCCCCGTACAATTTCATCCCCGAGACACTTCATCCCCGCACGATTCATCCACGAGACATTTCATCCCCAGTGACCCGATTCTTCATGCCCCGATACAACCTTCCATCCCCGTTACAACTTTCATCCCCGTATATAGATATACGCTTTGGAATGAGTCATTGCATTGTACTGACGGTTACTAATTTAATGCCTGGGAACTAAGCAAGAGTGCTGTGTCGGGTGTTGATTTGTCCACAATTGTTGTGCCGTTAGGTCATTGTTTTCACCCTCAACAATCGGAAAGACAATTAAGGGGTTTTTTGGCCGTGTTGAAGAAGGTAAGAAACTATAAAATATATTTGTAATTTTGTTAGAGCAAAAATTGTGAAATACCCCGAATCCCCCTCTTCTTTTTTCATTTTCTTCCACATTGTTCTGCAAACAAGTGGTTTTAATTTTTCCCGTGACAAATACACCCCCCAAAAAAAAAGAATAGCAAATCGACAACTTAGGTTTCACAAATCATAATTGAATTTAAAGATATCACCATCAACCCCTTCATCTTTTTTCTTTTTCATTTTGTTGTTTTGCTTGTTTTTTTATGTTCTTTTGGGGTTTTTATTTTTTGTTTGTTAATTTTATTAGTTTGGATTATATCTATAATAACCAGCAAAGGTCCGATTTGATGTATAGCTATGCCTTCCTTATTCTTTATATCCTATCTTGGTCTAAGCCGAGCACAAAAAATCTGAACACCAAAAAGAACTAATATAAGTTTGTGTTTGGTGTTTCATATTAGATATTGATTTCTACATAACTAATTTATAATATAAATTTACTGAATATGAATTTATTAATTG
>JAMKCH010053938.1:0-19688 GCA_023653785.1 Ophioderma brevispina | reverse complement strand
TGGCGAGTGCCCACCCTCCACCTAGAGGTTATTAGTTTCTTCCAAATTCAATCACAATCCTGTAAATTTTCTATGGTCTAGAGCTACAATATATATCAAATATTTCGCTTCCCTCCTTACAAAATCGTCGACAGTACCACTTTTATGATGCCAGACATGTTTGTATTTTAATCACTGTCTACATCTACGACTCATCATGACAAAGTGAAGTGACCCATTACTGCTATAGTAATTCGTTAACCGGCAGTTCGGTACACATATTTAGGTGGCATACATGACCCCATCTCATCTTCATACCTTTTCACAAAAATATGAAATGATGACATTGGCCGATGTCAAATTTAAAACGTGAAATAAAAATAACGCATGGCAATTTTGAAGGTTGTAATTTTGCTATAGGCAAAGTACATGTTGACTGTCACATAGTGACGCATATAAAGCTAACTTCCACATGTCTACTTTGTTTTGCAAGAAAAATTCTCACTACAAATATTACCTTACGAATCATATGTGCTACCTTTCACGATTGTTACTATTTCCCCAAGGGACTGGTTTTAATAAAAGACAACCGATACATCAGTGTGACTGTGCAACAACCAATGACACAGATGTGACCGTCTATTTATGTCACTGGATGTGGGCCTGACACGTGGCCGTAAAAATGCATGCTGTTGCTGATTTTACCCTACTTGACAGTGTATCCAAAATTTGAAACATTTTAATTAGAGACTGACCACATTTAATACATCAAACAAACCAACAGATACGACCTTGTACTAAAGCCTAACCTATGAATGTGCTACACTCTAAAACCTTTCTTGTGGGGGCTAAAAAAAGCTTAAATTTAGGCCTGTCTGTGTGGGATTGTATTGTAGCATAATTTACTTCTACAGTCAGTCAGCTGTCTCATATTGATTTTAATTGAAAATCATTTCATTGTAAAAGGTGGTTGGTTCCGATTAGGTGTATTTGTTCTCTACTTGTATGAGAGCCATGGCAATTGTCACATACAACACCCCATCAGTATCCGTGGGAAACAAACTATGCGGTTTGATGAGTAGACGCATATAATGGCATGTTGGTCAAAGCCCTATTCAATACGTGCTACTAAAATTGGTTTAAAACCACGAAACGGTGGTTTTTTGATTGACTACTTGGATGAAATGGATTCGAGTCCTCAAATTTCAGGACGACAATGAAGAAAATACGTCCTTCATCATCTGATATATCAAATCGATAAACTACTTCCTGTTAAATCATGGGGTCCCAAAGACGACGGAACACGCACCTTTAGTTATATGTTATTCAATTCCTTGATTTATCAGGCTCTTCCATTTTGCTCAGGGAAGCTAACATTTAAAGCAGCAAAGACTCTAAATTCATTCATCAGCATTTTCTAGTCTCAAAGTCGGGCATACGCTACCCCTGAGTCAACATCAATGCAAAGGCGACCTTTTTGTAGGAGGCATAATGAAAAAGTCGAGATCATGCTCTCAATTTGAAAATCGCCTTTCTGGTACACGTAGTTGGTCAAGTACAAATTATTTTTGACAATTAATGCTATTCTTTGTTGGCCCCACTTTGCAAATGCCTTATGGGCGTGTCTGTGTTGACAATAATATACATTATACTCATACATATGAGCTGTAACAGGAACTTTCCATGATGAGAAGAATTATTATGTTTCCTTAGCTGACTGTAGTGCAAAATGTATACTTTAAAATACATGTATTTTTTCACATCTTAAATTCATCCCCTACTTTGTGTTTACCCCCCAACCAACTTTTTTCACAATCATAATTAGACCAATTCATGGAGTTGACCTTCTGCAACAATAATACTCATTTTATAACTACGTAAGTTTTTTCGAACCAAATAGACTTTCCAGAGCGTTTAATTGCTTCAGTGTACAAAATTATGCATGTTGGTGTGACCTCCCACTGACTGTTAAGTGGGTTCCGATCGTCTTTTGGGACCCCATGATGTAAACCGATTAGTATCGATTTTGGATCATCTGATGACATGCCTTATTTATCCTCATGTCATCCTGACATTTGAGCCTCACATCCACTTCATTCCCAAGAATATAAAAAAACAGCAAACACAGCCATTTTAATGTAATAGACCATTATTAGCACAGTATTGAAAAGGGGCTTTTCCAATATGCACTAATTGCTTCTACCATCCAAAACCCAAGTTTGTTTCCCAGGACTTGATGGGGTGGTGCTGTGCATGTGCAAGTGCCAGGCTCTCATATCATTTAAGTAGAGCCAACACAATAGGTAAATCAGAACAAGCGCTTTTAAAATGTCAATTTAACATTTCTACTCATTTGTAAATGGGCAGTTGAAAAATATTACCTCCTAGCTAGTTAAGGGTGATAGAGGGTCCTTTCAGCACGCACACCTATTTCAGCTGCGCAATCGTTTAGCGTGAATCTTACGCACTTGCTATATGTGCGTCGACTGTTTCTTGAGATGCGTCTATGCTAGCGCGGTTTTCCTGTTTTGTCCTTCGTCATGGTTCGTCCTGTAGTTGTTTGCATCTTTTTGGATCTTCGTGTAATTTAATTTCATATATTGGCAAAAGCATTCAGGCGGGCTGAGTTTGACGTCTCATTAATATGGCACAAGCCCCACAGGGGCGCGTGCCATTATGAGTCTCGTCAAACTGATGCAAGTTGCATTGATTTTTACAAGTGCCTGAGAAGAAATAAAAAATATGAAGGCACTGATCACTAGATATTCCTTCAGAAAACCTTATTCTCAAAATTGCGCTGATCATGTCTGCGGTTTTAAGACGGTTATTAGCAATTGCTGTTTCCACGGTCCCTAGGTACTGTGCTGAATTTCTGCACGTTACGTTCAGAAAATACAAAATTGCGAATTCTTATTACAGACGACCAAATTTGCACGTAAGATTGGGCACCACACTGTTTTACTGTGCGTCGAATGTTTCGTGAGATGAGGTCTAAGCTAGCAGCCGTGGTTTCCTGTAGTTTTGCATTCTCTATGTTCGTCCTGTCGTTTTGCATATTGTTTGGATATTTCGTCGTGGTTTTGTTATTTTATATATATTGGCATAAAATCAATTCAGGGGGCTGAGTTGACGTCTCATTGTAATATGGCAACAAGCCCCGAAGGGGCTGCGTTGCAATTATGAGTCTCGTCAAACTGATGAAAGTGCATTGCTTTTTTACAAGTGCTTGAGAAGATAAAAATATGAAGGCACTGATCACTAGCTATTCTTCAGGAAAACCTTATTCTCAAAATTTGAGCTGATCCTGATCTTGCGGTTTTGTGTTATTAGCAATGCCTGTTTCCCCCGGTCCCATAGGGCTTCACACCAGTAAATAACTTGGAGAGAAACAGGTACGTCCAGCCCCCACTGCAAATGAGGCATTTTTTTTGGTACCTCGCCTAAGTCTACCCTAAAAAAACTGAGAGAAATTGCGCGACCTGGGTTGCCAAATCATGGTTGTACTCAATATTAAGTATTAAAATCTGTAGGGGAATATCAAAAAAAGTGTCATTGGAATATGTTTATTTTGATCCGACAAACCAATTTTAACACCTCTAGGTACACAAAGGCAGCCTTTTATAATACCTTGCCCACAGCTTGTGATCAAGATCTCGAATACTTGGGCACAGTAAGTGTTTTAAACCGCCTATTCATTACAGGAAAAATGATTGAAAAATGCTCTGACTCAGGGGCCACGGTGCATGCTAGTAGGTCACGGTCCAGTAGATCAAAAATTTGGGGGTAACTACCCTAAATTTCATGACTGATTGGGTAGGCGATATGATAATCTTCAAGCAAAATGTACATTTAAGGTCTGAGATGTACATTGAGGAGAAAATGACGTTTTCAGCCGGCCATTTGGGAACAGGAACGAATGGACCAGCATTTAGAGGGTTGTGAAACCATAGGCTAACTGGGCTGTAATTCTGTCCGTCTTACGGACCAGAACATACAAAATGCGAATTTCGTACAGACGCGACCGACTTTGCACGTTAAAGATTGGGGACACATGGTTAACTAGGCTTAACGGTTCAGATTGACATAAAAATCTCACTTTTTAGGTAAGTCGGGGGAAGAGGCTGTGATAACGAAAGGCCCCTTTAAAATCTAAAAATAATGCACCTATTGTATATATTTGCAATGACAAATCTCATACCCGTCCATAAAACGAATCAATCCAAACGTCGCGCATACTCCCTAAAAACACAGCGTTTGCCCATAAAATACACACATCAAGCATTGACAAAATCAATTGATGATAATTATCCAATAATATTTCTTCTCTCTTACTCTTTCAAGTCCATGGTCCGATTTTGATTAAGAACCCTCTACCCAAAAACCCCAGATGGACCAGAAGTGGGTGCAAAACGTTTGTATCAGAAGAAAGCTACTTTTTTCTCATTTGGTTTGGAAGTTATGAGCGAAAATGGGCCCACATTTTGGTTCGACCAATGTAATTGACAAAGTACTCTATGGGGCTTACAAAACCATTGTTTTAGCTCCACATCAAAACGGATTGAACTATGGTTCGCACAAAACGTTACAGATGGGGTTGGAGGTGAAGGCCATTATCAAGATGAAAAACTTCACATACTTAAATCGGGTATCCCCCTTTAATGGTCCTGCCTCTTACTAAACAGTGATGATTCTGTGGTTGCGTATCCTGGAAAGGGAAGAGTACTGTATAGTCCTTGAAGGCACAGTGACATGATGCATGTCAGGCCACCGCGGTTGGACATTATTAAAAGATGTGATGTGCTCATTTAAAATGTGTGGTGTGAAGATTCAATTAAAGTTTTGGAAGGAGTTAATGACTTGGCTTTCAGGTAATTATCTGGGGCCGTTCCCCAAACTCGTGCCCGTAACCTACGTGTTACAACTAATGCGTTGTCCTACATAACAGACCTTTCATACCAGTACACAGTTGCTTATGGACAAAGTGCGTCCACTCAGGCATGACATGTATGCACATAGATTTACGACTGAGTTCGGGAACGGACCCCTGGTGATTTAAAGGGAGAAAGTGGTTCCTTTGCCTTTCAGTACTTGCATAAAAAGACCAATCAGGTCAGGTTTTTAATGTCAAAGGGATTCAACATTCTACCAAGTGGTCATCAGAAATTAAACTGCATACGATGCAGGAGCATGGGTGGCATCATTTGTGACTTTCAGAGAAGTGAAAGAGATGACTGAATTTCACTGAGTCTGAATCCGAGATTTCAATTGGCATATTCTGATATCTCTAACCTCCCTACCCGGACTGACCTCCGATTGCCCCTGCCCTCATTCATTTACCATACTCTCACCCCTCATTCATGCCAACTCACTCAATCGCACACTCTCAATTATCAACAAATAAAACGGTTACTTACTTGACTGGTTAAAAAAGGTGTCTGCTTGTTGTTCCTTGGGTTGAATATTACAATGATACACCTCTGAAGAAAGAAAGGGAAATTATAAATGTTTATTCACCACATTTTTTTAAAACTGAATACTGAACTCAATATCTTTTAGGTTGTTAAAAACAATTGGCAGATTAATTACCCCTTTTTGCCAGCCATTTTAAAGCCACTTGAGAACTTCGTGTTCTATAGCCAGGAGCGGACAATCCGGGAGTTCAGACAAAAATGTGCCTAGCAACCACTTGTTTTTAATGCGCGTGCACGCATAGGGTCAGCGATGTGCGGTGAACCTAAAGACCCAAATTTGCGCTTTGTTTTACTGCAATTCGGGGATTCCCGGGGTTCCTTGGATTTCACTGAGATGTTGGACAAGTCTGCTCCCGGCTATAGATGTTAAGAGCCTTTTCTATTTTCAAGCTTGGAAAGATAGCATTTGGATTCATTTTTTTGGCGGGGGGGGGGGGAGAGAGAGTGAGCAGCTTGCGTAATTCTTTAATTGTTGGCCATTACCAAAGAAAATGCCTATTTTGGTTCTCTGTGGCATTTGAACTAACGTATGGCAAGCCAATAAGAAAACAAGCTCAGGTTCATGTAGTTTGTTGGCTGGCTTTTCCCCTTTGTCAATTTTCGCAGGTGTGTATGTGCAATGGCGGAGGATCCAGGATTTTGATTTGAAAAGTCAAAATTAAGGGGGCTTGAAAGGCGTAACTGGTTCAAAAATAGCTCAAAATGGGCTGAGTTGCAAGAATTTGCAGAATTACCGGTGGGGCGCGCGCCCCCTCCGCCCACTCCATGGATCCGCGCCTGTCTGAGGGGGGCTGAGGGCCCATTACCTCATGCTTGGCAGAGGTCGTAGGTATGGGGTGGATGCCAGATGGTGGGCGTAACAGGCCAGATTTGTTAAAGTTTTTGTTTTGTGCCTCTGGGAGTTCCAAGGTCACAACGTGGGGTGCAGGTAGAGTGGGCCTAAATTCCACATGGTTTCTAGGGTGGTGGTGGAATGAAGGCTTGCACTCACTGACAGCCCCAAGTTTGTGGCCATGCTTTGCGTGTGTATGCTGGTTATTAACATAGCCTGTATCCGTCTGAGCAGCCATCCTGCAAACAAAGGTATTGCGGTCCTCCGATGTTTGTGCTTTTCATTTTATGACAGTTTTCTGGTACTCTTTGGGGAACAATTCACTATATGTTTTGTTATGCAATATGCTTTGGCAAATGTCTCTAAATTCTGAATATCCCTGTAGGCGGGGAATATTTCAATTTGTTGATTGCCACCAAACAGCAAAAATACCCGCATTTACCAACAAAATTTCCTTTATTGTTGCCTCATATTCATGACAGATCTTTTCTTCTTCCGGACAGCGGACCCTCAGGAAATCTTCAAGACTAATATGAATTTCCTTAGGCGTCATTAATTACACTTGAATTTATATAGGAATCTAAAAACCTAATAAAATGTAATGTGGAGGGTTGTTCTTCACATGTCAGGGGCTATTTGGTAACATGCAGACATAATATCCAATTGGCCACCATGGGGGTGGCTATTTCTGTTCTATGTCCAGGTATGGAAGAAGTCAGACATTTCTGTGCAGACCCAAAAATGTGGGCTTTAAATGCCTGAATAGCTGAGGCATTTGGAAATAGCTGGGCCGTGTTAGAGGAAAAAACAGTAAACCTTGTGTAACTGAATTGAAACTATTTAGACAGCGGAAGGAAAGAGAGAAATAACCAAAAAGAGGGTAATTAATCTGGAATGTAGTTCAATACATTGTTATTAAATTTACTCTTCAATTTTAAATTCCTACTTAGAATTTTGCTCCCAAGAATGAAATACTCTTGAGGAAAAATTTGAGTGAATACTTGTTTTTTACTTTATATTATGAACAAATACAAAAAATAAAAAAAATAAAAAAAATAAAAAAAATTTTATTAGTGTTTTTAAAGTAATTTTTTTACTTTAAAATGTGGCAATTTTTTCAGCCAGGATGCAAAAAAAAATACTTGCCAAAATTAAATTGTATTGTAGAATTACTGGTCAGTTCACGTTGACCCGATGTGTCTTGATATCGGGTAACTATTAACTGTGCACTAATGATGGGGAGTCCAAAAAAACATTGAAAATAATCTGTGGGAAGGTAATTAAGAATGCACTTTCACACAATCGCCTGGCAATGATGTACCAGCATAATTGTACATATATGTATTATCAACAGTACCAGTGTAATCATCAGATAAAAGAAATATGAACATCTGAAATCATTAAAACAATATTTTGGGGGTCTCACAGAATTTGAGTGATGTGGAGAGGTTCTGCTGGCACAGAGGCCGAAAATCAAGTTGACTTTACAAGGCTAATTTGAACCAATTTGATTGAAACTTCTCTTAAACTGAAACCTCTAGTAAATATGAACTTCAGCCATAGATCATGTATGTTGTAACACATGTTGTAATAGTTCTGCTAATTATACTTGAATTACAGCTCGTAAATAAATCCATACAGAGTTTCTCCCCCAGTGGTGAATTTGCACACGTTAAAACCACCGGCTTAACAACAAAATACTTCATGCTTTCAGGAGAACGTAACAGTTTTGGGGTGATGCACTAATACAGAGTTAAACGCATGGATGGAATGAGTACAATGGTTAATTATCTAGGGGTTTTGTCAGTGTCTTGCAAAGAGCACAATAAGTATGGACCAGTACTATCTTTCCAGATCAAATAAATGGGAGTGTGCACTGGGATGTGGTGCACTGGATGCGTCGCAAACATGGATTTCATTGCGCTAAAACTTCACCTGGGTTCAGACTACATGTAGGTGTTAAAAGTAAATTGATTACCATTGGACAAATATTGCCACTGCTACATAAAAAACAAGTTAAGTTACAAATAATGGCTTCTATAAGGACAATTCGTGCTTTATTTTGTTTTGTCTTGCCTTGAAGTTGAAACTCTAAAAAATAGACCAAATAGGCAATTTTTATTGTAATATACAGTTGACATATACTGGTCACACGCCTGCTAAGACCCACTGTTTTTATCATGATATTAGCTTGAATTTAGGGGTGGGATTACGATGGATCTCACCCTAACTTAAAACACACAGCACAAAAATTTCCTCTTTCCGAACTGAAACTTATTCAGATATTTTCATGTCTGTAAATGAGGTTGTGATCACCAAGACATGAACTGAAGTATGAACATAATTAATATTTGATAACAGAAAATTACTAGAAAGATACTTACAAAACAGTAATGAGTGTAACAAAAATGGCATGCAATCTATTGTCGTACAGCAAAAAAACTTACGAGGGGATTATACTAGATTTTCTTACTATGCTCAGATTCAATAGTTTCTTTCCATTTTTGGGATTATCCATTTCAAGGTTTCAATTATCAATTTTGAGAACATATAAGCCGAATATTAACTCATAATTTGAAACCATCACAACTAAACATGTTAAGGCAATATTTGCGTCGTCGACCAACATCCGGGTATTGCTCCGTTATTGCACTACTACCAAATTGGACTGCTGAACACTTTGCCATTGGAGTATATGGAGAAATTAAACTTTTGAAAATTCTTTCAGCTTTGACTTGATGTGTAGTAAAATTTTCTTCCGGTGATGCAGAGAGTATCAAAAGGTACAAACATAAGAAAGTTGGAATTGATTTGTAAGGATTAGGCTGCTGTAGATGTAATTGAACTTCCCTCTTAAACACAGTAGTAATCTTTTCACTCCAGTATTTAGAGGGTGAGGAATAGCCTGTTTACATGTATGACACATATGCACCGAAAGAATAGAAATAGAGAAAAGATTGGCATGTTGGTGTTAAAACTCCTAAATAAGAGCTTAAATTGTTGTTGTTCCACTTCACAGAAAAAGTTTCATCTTTTAGAAAAAGTCAAAATATGGTCAATGACCTTAAAGTTTATCTCACATACACACAATCCCAAGTATTTAGTCCATTAAAACGACAACCTTTTTCTATACCCCCCCCCCAACTATAAGAGAATGACACAAAACCCAGTTGGCTATAGGGACTGCAAAATTCCAAGCTCTTTTCCTCTGTATTTTATGTTTCTCAGTGTTCTGCAGTCCTAAATTGCACTATTAAAATTAACTTCAAAGTAACATGATTTTCCTGTATAGACATGAATTGACATATTAACTTCACTATTTTCTGACCTCACTTTTCTGACCCTACCTCGCTGGACTTACAATGTAACCAATGCTTACGCTATACTGCATGAGGCAGAAGAGGGCAGGCAATAGTCGGATATTGTGTACATGTGTAGCTTTCACAGTAAAACATGTGTATCACAGCAAGTCACAGCTTAAAAGCATGGTATGCCGAAGCAGGTGTGATGTTGAATAGCTGGCATAAGTAAATGTAATCTGTTTATGAACACAATTTAAACTTGTTCATGCAAAAGGAATGCACTTCTTGCTCAAAATGTTCTTGATAAAAAAAAAAAAACTCTACCCATAAAAGGCATAATAAGCAGTCAATGCAACAATGATATGTACACATGCGACGACAAGGAAGGAAATGAGAATTCCATCCTCAGCAACACAAATATGTGACTGCATTCAATATTCAGTCACAAATTTATTGTCTCCATTTCGAACTGACATTGATTCAGAGCTGAATGGTTGTGAACCATCTCAATATTTAACAAGAACTAACAACCCAAACAGTAAACTCTTCAGTGGTCTAACTTTAAGCCAAGGTTTAAACCAGGGTCAGTAGTCCTACATGAGTGGCCCTTTTTTTTTTCGTTTCAAATACTGTTTACAGTTTGTAAAGGGTGAGAAAATTCCCATGGATGGCATGGAATTGGCCCATCCATGAGGAATTTTCTCACCCCGTGTTACAGCACATTTTTAAGTATGTTAGAAGGAAAACAGGTCCACTATTGTAGGAATAACCATGGTTTAAAACCCAGGTCTAAATTAGACTCCCTTCAGAATACCAGCTTCATGTCTCATTACTTTCAACCTAAGGACCATTAATAACAAAGCACACATTTTCTACACTTTAAATTCAGTGAAGCTAGTAAGAGCCTCCAAAGATAAGCTGCACTCATTTTAAATTTGTTTATGTGAAGAATTGCAGTATTGATTTGAACTTTATTTTCAAGAATTGTCCTTTGTATTTGAAAGATGGGCTTGTGATGATGTCCAGTACAATAGTTTCTGAAAAAAATGTTAAAGGTACATGGCCTGATCAATAGAGCACTGGACCCCAAGATTTTCATCAGAAGTGTCCGAAAATTTGGTTGTCAGAACAAGCCAAGTTTCTCCCAATTTACTGTGAAAATGGTTGGGGTTAAGTTATAAGTAAAAAATATTTTTATTTAAATGAGACATCTAAGAGAACTTTGCAACAGGATTTGAACCAGTTGACCTCTGATGTGAGTACCAGTCTATCCAGCACAGCACATCCTCTACCCATCCCATATTTCATGGCAATACCTGACCTCCATCAGCTAAGATATTAAACAAAAAATTGTTACAAACACAAACCCCACATGCACACACATGCTTGTGAAAACCTTGAAGTCCTTACCACTTGAAACTCATTGTAGTTTTGTGAATAGACTTCCACACGGCAAATAGTACACCTGTTTACAACCTAAGCCTCTTATACGATTGGAATGATCTTTGTATTACGCTTTGTATGGTTAACAAGTTTGTTTCATGCTCTATTAGACAGGAAATATATCTTGTTTTTTCTAAAATAGAAGCTTATAAGGCTACCTGCTGAACCTGACAAAGTATTAGCTCTGATTAAGTTCACAATGAAAATAATGGCCAATTCATTAATTAGCTTAATAAAAAAGCAGCTTAAAAAAGCAGTTTTTTCAGCTTCAAACAAGAATAGATATTATTCTCTTTGTCTCTAGTACATAAAAACCACTGAAATCTGCACATGCAAAAAATTGGATGTGTGCCAAATTTCAGGTATAGGGAACAAGCAAATGCTGAACAATTTAGAAGTGGTAGCTATGACATTTTGAGTGCTTGACGGAGTTAGTGCGACCCCAAGGCTACAGTTGTCACAACACACCAAATTCAAATACGTGTGTGAGTGGCAGTCAACATATTGCTATCAAAAGAGACGTGTACACTAATATGATTTGGCCATAAATAGGAAGGAAATCCACAATGGTTTTTTTGCAAGGGGAAAAGATGGGTGCATTAACTTCCAGTCAAAACTGAATCTGCGTGGGATGGAATGATGACTTTGGTTTTGATTTTCAAAATAAAGGGGTTGCAACAATATTTGCCTCAGGGCTAAAGGGGGATAATGCATTTGAAAGAAGCAGTCAAGGCCAATGCCCACATACTAAATGTATATGTTCTGTAGGGCTGGAGATGGGCCAACTGTCTGAAGTGGCAAGGGGGATTGGTACGAGGGCCACCAGATGAGAACCCCTGGGGGTCTCTGCTTACCCATGTTGTTATTGCTATCTATTCAACATTGTTCCATAAAAAGAATGATAACAGAAAGACGATTGTAATAATACAATTTAAACATTTGGAGTTGGCGTTTCAAATGAATTCCTACGACAATTAAATTTAGTCTTGAAGTTCATTCATTCTCTGACTGCCAAAATCTCAACAACATGATGACACAACAGGAATGGAAACCATCAAACGGGATCCATAGCAGTAGAAGTAAACATGTTCAACAATATCCAAGGGATTTCCAATTTTATAATTTGATTCACTGTCAAATTTTCAATATTAAGTTTCAGTTTGTTTTTTAATCTATATGTGTTGTCTCATGCAACATGATGAGAGTAAAGAACACCCAACACAATGTGAAATGAATTTAAATTTGCTTGTAAGGGGGAGCACCTTGGGGGGATTGGCCACCAATCCACACATGAGTCTGAAGATAAGTCAAAATTGGGGGGGGGGGAAGCAAACAAAATTGGAAAAACTGTCCCAAACATTCCAAAATTTGTGGGAATTAATGCTTTCAAATTAAAACATAAAATGAGACCATTATGGTCGGGAGTGAATCCTTAGCTATCTAAAGATAGCCTACATGACATCACCCGTTAAAAACCCAACCTAACTTTAAACCCGTAAACCTAAATTCTATGGTACGATCACTAAATATAAGCCTAAAAACCCAGATTTTACTGGAAGTGGTCAAAATTTGGATCAGAAAAATGATTATTATTTTACCTTATAAACCAGTCAACATCTTAGGCTAAGGTACGATTGGTTTAACATGAAAATCCATTATTCATATTTTTACATCATTATGATGCCATACTTGGATATGTTGGTAATTATTAATATAAACAGAAGAGGAGGAAGCTATTCACCGATTACCAAATCACAAAGAATTCAGGTCAAAATGGGTCACAGGATTACAGATTGCTGATAACAAAATACTGGGGTGATTAACTCCTTCCCCCCCCCCTCCCACCCCATAAACTGTTACCAAAAAGTCTTGGTAAGTCAAGGGTTAACCCTAACAAGCGATTTTGTGGCCATATGGGGGTGTTCGTGCGATGACATCATCACAATCTTTTTGGACTTGGTGCATGTTCTAGCCTCATCTCAGTGAGTTTTTTGAGTGTGGGCCATGCTAGTTAAACCATGTTGAGTGTACCATTGTTCCGCATATTCAAAACCAGTTCTCATCAGATGCACTTGTATGTTACCAATAATCTGCAGTATGTGCGGATATGAAAAAAACAATTGAAATGAATTTGATGACATGGTGCTACACTGGTTTGAGGTCCTAATCAACTACAGCCTGCTTTTATCATTGTGGGTAAATAATACACATGATAAGATGACGACCCCTCCAAAATATAATATTGAAAACAATATTTTCAACCATTTGGATAAGATCCTTATTTGTACTGTTACTTACAACTAGGAACAGTAAACCTGCTGGCAACTCGAGAGATTTTGTTGTTTGTTGGTAACAAGTCTCAAAAGTTTAGATCTCAATTCACTTTGGGCAATGTTAGTCCAATAGATAAAACTCATAACATTTTCTAACACAGCGCATTGTTGCCATAACTTTGAGTACTCTGACAAAACATAATATTTTAATTGATTGTCACCCACCACCGCAAAACATATTTTTTCACAACATTTTGACACACAAGCTGAAGAAATCATGACATCAAATATCAATGGTTGTCCCAATGTCATGTGACAAAACTTATGGCTTTGAATACGGGTTCCTGACTTTATCAGAGTTTTTAAGTACATACTTCCTTATTCTGATGAGAAAATTTCTTTACCCTAACGGTACCAAAAAAACCGACAAGTACCAATACAACTGAGTGAGAAAAATGCACTAAGTTCAGGATTTATTGATTGCATCATCAAACGAAGACACATGGTAAACGATCCGCTGGCTGTGAAGCAATTTCCCTCCAAATATAAAAAATTTTTCCCGGAATGTGATTCCATATTCCCCACTTTTTTCCAGCAGGTAAGGTTTTCCTGTATAATACTTGACCATTTATGAGCATTTCAATTAAATTTTTGCAATATTAAAAAAAAAAAAAAAAAAATGTCTTATTTTTTAGATTTACTGTGGAAACAACAAAATTGAAATCAGTGTTCCATTCAAGGAACTGTCACATAGTGAGTGTTGTTTTGTTGTCACTAGCATTGCTTGTTGAGAATAAAAATTCATTCACATTTTAACTATCAAAAAAATGACAATCTGTAACCACCTCTATCCACCATCATGCCTGCTTTGGTTTGCTAAAGTTTATTTCCAAATAATCTAATCACAGATTGAATACATGTGTCACTCTATTCTACATGTGCAACTATTCAGTTGTTGGGATGGTCATCATACATTCACGCATTAACAGCTTGGTGACAATCCCCCCTCCATCCAGCCCCAACACGCTTCGCACTATTACAACACACATGCCGCGATAACAGCACCCCACACTCACATAGTAAACGAACCTGTTAACATCATAATGTACCGAGCAGATAACATTAATTAAAAGAGCATTGGCTATTCTACTTACTTGTACACTGACCCATACCTTTGAATTAAACCTTTTTAGTTATAACACTACCATTACATTAATTCAATAATTGAGGAACTTTAATCCATTAGCGATACGCTAAGGGAAAATTAATCAATTTAGAGATGTCAAGGTCAAATTGGCTTGTCTGATCACCCCCAACAAAGCATGAAATAATGAGATTTAAAACATAAAATCACTGAGTTACAGAGTTACAGATTGACACACATGTAATTATAATGGACATACCAGCACGGGAGTGGGTACTGGGTGGAGCAACGTCTTTTGTGATACTAGGTGTGGCTTATCAGCCTTTCACGATGTGACTCAAGTCTATATCATTCCCATTCCAAGCAACTCAGCTCGCTATCACTGGATGATATTACCATCAATTCCTAGGCATATTTTGACTTGCAAATCTGAAATTTCCTAACAAATCACCAAATGACACATTGGAATGTTAAACGATCCATGAAATGGAAAGTACAAAACACAATGAATATCATGAGAAACCAATATAAATTTAAGCCTTTTTGTTTTAATTAAAATAGGTTTGACATTACACACCAATTTATAGGACCAACTGCTCCATTACTTTGCAAAAACGAAACATCTTGGTCACACACCCAGAAGACCGTGCACAAAGCGTTTAAAATAAATATATTTTTTGCTTTTTTTAAGTTTTTTAACTTTTTTAATTTTTTGTTTTTTGGTTTTTCTTAAAAAAACATTTGTTAAAGGGGATGGCCCGAATTTAAGGATATGAAGTTTTCATTTGATTGATTGCCTTCCTCCAAACCCCCATCTGTAAAGTTTTCGCGTCGATATTTCAATCGGTTTTGATGCGAGCAGCTAAAAACTGTGATTTTTAAGCCCACCATAGAGTACTGTGTAAAATTAATATTGGCGACCCAAATGGGGCACATTTTCGCTCATACCTTCCCCACACCAACCATCCTTTGGCTCTACGATTTCCACGGTTACGAGAAAAATGTAAGCTTTCTTCTTATATCAAATGTGACCACTCCGGTCAAATCTGGCTTTCTGGGGACGAGGCTATAAGCGATCGTGCCATGGACCTTTATTAGCAACAAAAAAATGAAATAAAAGCAGGAAAATGCATTAAAAACACAAAAATATGGGGGTTAAGCTACTTTGCATTTGTTGTTTACATCTAAATAAATTAATAAAAACGTAAGCCAATTCTTACTCCATACATTTTAGGCAATTTTTTTTTTTTTTTTTGCTATTTACAAATATAATTTATTCATTTTTTGATATAACTTATGTGTAAAGTTTAATAGGTCGATTTTTCAATCATACCCTTACTATAACATGTCCTTTTAATTCCACTGCAAATTCATCTCATCCACACACTGCTCTATTTTTCTTTCTTTCGGCATTGCCACACAAGGCTGTTTCCGCAAATGATTCACAAATTGCATCAAATTTTGCTCATGTGATGGATGACAATGAGCCTCACAGAACTACCATCCTTGCTTGTCCCTATGACCCTCTTAAACATTAATGCAATCACAGACAAGACACGCTTGCTCGACATAAGTTTCACCGTAAGTGCGGTCTGTCGGATTCACTTTGATCCTTCTCTGATCGGACTAAATTGGGTAAAAAAACAAAAGTCAATTACTAATTCTGTGATTCATTACTGCATATATAGCCTACACTGAGAAAAGTATCTGGAATTTCAACATTTGGATTTTAGCATAGTTGTAAAAGATACAATTAAGTCAATCATTTTGTGGGGTTACAGGCAAAGCATTTTAAGTTCACATATTTTGAGTGCGTGAAGAGCAAGAAAAGCCTTACGTCTGGCATTAAAATGATGCTGCAATGAACAATAGCCCACACACACACATACACAGCCCCATGAAGCCAGCCCCCCATAATCCTTTGCCGCGTAAACCATATTATCCCACTGGACATGGGCGTTGACTCCATTTCTTTGTTCGTTGCCGTAAAGGTAACTTCCGTCACGTGTACCTTAACACCTAGCATGTAAGCTACATGGTCACAACTGGGTTACAATAAAAAATTAAAATATTAGCACAGAGCATCAATGTCTACAAACTACTTCCAACATATGTTCCCGATTTAAATTCATTTTTAGGGTATAATTCCAACAGAAAAAAAGAACTCAAACCCAAGTATAGAGGCACTAATTAACAAAGGAAAGGTAGCCATCTCATCTACATTCAAACATTTTGCCAGGTAAAATTTATTTTATATTCTTTTAGGCAGCAAAGAAAAATCTAGAAATTCCAAAATGCCTGGGGAATGTGCCTGTCCTAGAGCATTGCACCAAGCTCAGATATCATGTGTGCTATAGCTGCACTTTAAAAACGGGACGTTGTTGGCAATGTGTGAGCAGTATAAAATGTTAAATCACCCTGAACACTGTGTTGCAACCCTAACAGTTTTGTAACAATTTACCGTATATTAATTAGACACACCCTTTACTAAGTGACAAAGAGAACGTTTCAGCCACCCTATATACAACATATTGTAAAACATTGGGTACAAATAATTTAATTTCCCATTTCCAAGTTATTTTAAACATTAAACCTGCTGGAATTCTTAATACCCCTATGTCACATTTGGGTAATACGAGTTTTATTCTATTTATGTGCCGGAAGAACCACATTACAACGTTTTGAACCACCCTGTATACTGCAACCTTGGATAGTTCATTAAACAAAATAAAGAAATGTGTTGAAAATACAAAGTTCTTATTAAAACTAATTTAGAAAGTGATAATGGTAATAAAACACTTCTACAAGTTTCATGCTCAATACTGCATATTTTTTTAACATTTGAAAGTAATGTTTTTTGATCACCCTGTATTTCTTGCCTCACAGACAACAGGCAACCCTTAATTATTTTTATTGGATAGCCATAATTATATCATTCAAAATTCATAAGTGGTTTGGCTCACTCATTTTGATTTTTAAAATTCAGGTCTCATTATGGTGCCAAAAAAGTGAACATTTCTTCAGTTACAACCCCTATTCTAATTTTTTACCCACCCTTAGTAATTACGCTTATTTTTATTAGACTTGAAATCCTTGGAATCTCAGCTTTCCAGCAATATCTAATTTTTGTTGGTCTCAAGTGTACACTGAAAAGTTACACATCTGTTGACTGCAATTGCGTGGTTTTTCAAACTTTTTTGGTGTGAAACAAAAAGGACAGTTTTCGACTTGCGACCACCTCACTAACAAATAATGCGTTAAACTCAGTGGCGGCTCCATTGTATGACGCACCAAAACATCAAAAACTCTACAAATAACTCATCGATGAACTCCTAACTCACCAAAAATAACTCCTAAAAACTCTGACATACTCGTTTGATAACTCCATTCCAACTCATCAAAATACTCTAAGAACATAACTCATCAATGAACACAATCCATAACTCGCCACACAAGCAAAACAACCCTAAACGCAACTCATCAAGAATCCATACCTTTTTGAAAATTGCATATGCCCCTTTAATTCATCATTTGAAGGTGTTTTTCCCTCATAGGATGCAAAAGTACATTCCATAAAAAAAACAACAATTTTTTTTCCAAACAACTATTTACTTCCCCAACAAATAACTCTAAAAACAACTCATTGATGAATTCAGCCCTATTTCATACCAACATAACAAGAAAACTCTAAACATAACTCATCGAACTCCATAATTAACCTGCAAGAGTGGGCCCCTTTAATTGGAAGCCTTAACCTTGAGTGCGCTCTTCCTCAAATGATGCCAATCCATGGGGGCGGCCAGATAAGCGTTCGTTTTTGCCGTGCCCATAGGTTTTAGCAGTAATCAAAAAACTGGACAAATATTCTAAGTCGAAAATATGTTTAATATCAATATTTTTCCACTCAAAATTCCGTGGGAGTTGAAGAATCAACTCCAGTGTAAGTATTTATTTTGTATGAATAAAGTTACAAACGGATCCATTTTGCACGGAGGTTGCTTGACCTCCTGTCAATCGCAGGGTCATCGCTATTTATAGCGGCGACGGGGATGCGGACCATGTACCAGAAGCCTATGCACGGACCTTAACCACCGTGGAATGATTCGTTGACTGGCATGTAAGAAATTCCTCTCATGTCCGGTCTTAAAAAAGATTTGATGATAGTTTGCAGCACAATTATGCACCGCCGACTAAAGCAGGGCATGAGATCGGCCGGGCTGTACGGGAATTCCCACTGGCCAATCACTGATCTATTTATAAAAGCGCACAGTGGACTTCAACTTTCGGTCACTGTTCAGGATCGTCCAATGACTCATTCGGCAGTTTTGCGCTATGAAGGAAGCTGGCATGCCACCGCTGGGAAAATCCATTCCCATTAAAAAATCATTTTGTTGCAGAAAATATTTGGAAATCCACAAGGCTTACATATGGGGCTGATTTGGAATTACGTTCTTGGATTCCTTAATGCCCTTTTAATCAATTTCTAAACTTAACCATTGAGGCTGCCCTTCCTTAAATGATGGAAAAATCACACAGACTACACCGGTGGGTAAATACTTCGCACCTCGGCACACACACGTACACATTTGTACATACAAATTGGTTTTCTGGCTGCTTTGAGCACTAAGTAATACATGTTCAATATGTTAATTTTTACTTATTTTGACCATGTGTTTACTTTACAACACACATACATGAAGACACAACACTACAAACATGACAGCCAAAGAGACGGCACAGACAGGCATACCGACATAGACACACATAACAGCCACACACACACGCACGCACACACACACGCACGACACACACACGCACACAAGTGACTACACAGGGTAATTGTGTGACTTTGGCTGGTGTGTCCTTGAATGGCTCTTGTGTGTCTTTTTGTGTGCTTTGTGTGACTTTTATTACTGTGTGACATTTTTGTGGTCTGTTGGACAGTTGGACATGTTGGACACGACATGGACATGTATGACTTGGTGGGTGTAGTTAGGGGCCTTAATAATTATGTGACTTTTTGCCAAATTCATCAGTAGGGGGGGTAACATCATTTTCTGTGAAAAAAAAATGCTCTTTCTTATGTGGGGCTAGTCACATAAGGAAAAAAAGCCACACAAAGGGAAAAAGGGCCTTTTGTACAGGAAAAAATGAAAAACTTAAAAAATACCAAAAAACACACACACATACACACATATACACACACACACACAGGAAAGGTTAGTGGATCAGAAAAATTTCCAG
>JAMKCH010053937.1:0-12005 GCA_023653785.1 Ophioderma brevispina | reverse complement strand
GCCGCACACACGAACACATATACACAGCCCCACACACTTCACACACAAAAATACACACACACACACACACCCACTGCAGCTTAGAAATGAAAAGACACGCACTAAAGTAATATTTTTGTTTGTGCGTGATCACACCAGGAACTCAATTTAATTTTCGAATTAAGAAATATAGAAGCCGACCCATATCAATTCCAAATGACCTTAAGGGTGGTACTTGATCCTTCCATCAAACGCACAATTTGAATGAAATCTCAGATTTTAAATTGGGACATATATAGGCCTGGAAATTGGACATATTTACCAGTATTTGCTGTATTTCCAAATTACAGGCAAATACTGGCATTAATTATTTAAATGGGAAAGTTAATTCCTCATTTTGGTGTATTCACCATCAGTGGAGATACTTTTCATTTTTCTGGTTTATTTCTTTTCTTGTTGATTTCTTCCTTTCTTTATTAGAGGTTTTTCCCGTTCGGATTCGCACAATGTTCATCCAATTTACAATGTTTAGTTCACATTCGTCCCCAAAAAAATCGAAAACTGTACACCCTTTGCCAACTCGATTCGGTTTGGTTCAAAACAAACTTAAACCTGGTGCACTCTAACTCGTCAATGGTGCACCGGTTTGTCGAGTTAATTCGATATTCGTCGGGTCATAAAATTTCGTGGAAATGGCCAACCGATTCGTATTGGTCATCCAGATTCATATAAATATCATTCGAATTCGTCGTATAGGCCTTGACATGGGGCGGGTATCATGCATGCGTTTGAGGCATGTCAGAATGTTTTAAGGGTCAGTGTCAAAAACATACATTAAAATGAGCCACAGAGGATTATGTAATTAATAAAAATCAGAATCAGAAATGGTGTATTCGTCAACAAGACAAAAGATGAATTGTTGTCTTTGGTAAAAATGGATTATGTATAAATGACAAATTAAAGGCAAAACCCAAATATATATTTGTGCAAACTTGATGGCACCAAGAACATCAAACAATTTGGTTTTAAGCCAAAAAAATTGACTTCTTCCAAATTTAAATCTGGAATGGACCCTACAACCAATTTATTTAAAATCCATGTAATTTAGAGTGACCATTACATTAATATTGTCTTCCTACATACCTGTTAGAGCCATTTTCAAACTGTTAGACTTAGATCGCATACATGATACCCGCCCAATATAGGCATATACGACGAATTAGAATGATATATTATGGAATCGGATGACCAATGATGAACTCGGTTGGCCATGTACAACGAAATTGTATGACCCGACGAATTTGAATTATCACGACGAACCGGTGCGACCAGTGACGAGTTAGAGGGCCACAGGTTTGAAGTTGTTTGACCAAAAAAAAGACGAAATCGAGTTGGCAAATGTACAGTTTCGAATTTTTTTGGGACGAGATTTGAACTAAACAATTGTTGAATTCGGATGAACATTGTGCGACATCGAACGGGAAAAGGAACCCTTTAATTAGTGTTTGCAATTCATCATCTGGTTGAAATCAGTTAACGGGATCATCATTAAAAATGCAACTGGTCTAACATACAGCCCTGTCGCAAAAAAAAATGGGTTACATCAAAAACCGATTTGTTTTTGGTCAATCCTCATATATCTCAACAAAAGTAAGTCGTTGTGTACATCATATAAAGAGAAAAGACCAGGCTTTCCACACTTTTTGTTTCATCAACATTGCTTGTTGAATTTAATCGAGAGATAACTCCAGTTACCTGCGGAACACAAAAATCGATATTGTGCCACTTGTCTGGTTGAGGAAAACGGTGAATGTGAATGATGAACGAATTAGCTAAACATAAGTTGTTGACATTTTGAACAGGTATTGAAATTCTTAAAAAGGGATTAACTTCATAATGATACTCTTAAAGATACGAAAACACTTGCGTTATGGTGGAAAGATATATGAGTAAGTTCGGGCTTTAAGATAATGTGAAAAACATTTTGACCTAATGTTTTGTTTGTTTATAGAGAGAACCTCCTTGCGGAGTACAGCAAACCTGGAAGGAGAGATGTTTATGAGTATGAAGTATCATGAAAAGCAAAATTTACCAAAACACTTTGATAATTTGCACTCCAAATTCGATTTGTTATGAATTTCAACCAATTTGTAAAACCACAGAGATAGTGCAATTTTTAACCATTTCTTTGGATTTGGAGTGTTAATTTGGTTGCAATTACTCATTTGGCATGATTTTCAACAAGATACCAATTGCAATAAATCAAAACTCGATTCTTTGGGACGTGCATAAATATTTTGTATGTTTATTTTAAAAAGAAGGATATTTATAATTTAAACTCATTATGTTGACTATTAAAATTGTGTCGATAAAAATAGACTCCTTTGTTTACTTTATCCGTGTTGTTTTGTTTCTTTTGTCAAGTTGCAATCTTTTGTGAGCTTCAAGACAGCATGACATTAACTGCGCGAAACAACTGCCCATGCATAAAAGTCGGCACAAAATCGGTTTTGGGTGGTATCGCAGTAAATCGATTATATCTCTGAGTTGACAAAGCAATCAGATGGAAAACAAACATCATTGGCAAGCCTGGTCTTTGTTCTTAATATTTATGCCAAGTCAGAATGACTTATTTTGAAAATTTCATATTTAACCAATTTTTTCTGATTGTACCATTTTTTTTGACAGGCTGTATAGCCAATTAAGGATGTACCGTGGTTAATTTTTCTACTTTGTCCAATTATCTTGTGAGTTCGTAATAGCTTGTTTAAGGCAGTCTGAATCTGATTATATCGCCAGCGAACACGTAAAGCAATCGTAATTTGGACCAAACGCAGAATCATAACCTAGCGTAATATAAAATTATAACTATGTTATGATTTCAATCAGGTTTCCAACACACAGGTTTCTGCGGTTTAGCTCGCCAGCTCGGTCAGACAGCTTTGTACAGATTGTACTGCCGGTTGTTATGTATTTCAAGGTATTTTTTCGTGATTGCGAAATTTCGTCGCGGGGGTGGGGGGGGGGGGGTTGCTTTTCCATTAGAAAATTTTTGGGGGAGTTATGAGTATTTAATATCTGTGGCCAATCAATGACGCTCTCTTCCTACTGCCATGTGCGGGCGACGTTGTTGCCCATGAGTGCGCGTATTGGTGTCATTTGGACTGGGCAGTTAGGTGTTAAAGTAGGTAGGACCATCGATTGTATAAATACAGAAAAGAACAAGAAGCGAGGGACTCAGCATAGTGGTGAGCGATTCGTGGCAGTTAACCATTTCTATTAGAGGAAGAGAAGTGTTTGTGCGGGTGATGACGTGTGAACGGTTAGTACTTCGTAAGCCGGAATGATTCGTGCACCATAGGGTAGAATCATTTCCAGCATTTCATTTATTTACGTTTGGCATGGGCACCGTCCTAGGCCCTTGATGGGTGGGTGGTGGTGGGATTTTGCATGGCGCCGTCTAAGGCCCCTGGGGTAGATCATTTTTATATCCCATGGTGCAGAGTTTTGAATTGTCTCAGCTACGGCCGCGGGGGGGGGGGGGGTCAACACCAATGATGATCTACGGGGAAGTAACCCGGAAAGGGACCTAGCCGAGCGTCTTGAACCAGACTAGGTTTCGTAATGAAAGATTGATTGAGAATTCAAAGATATGAAAAGGTAGCGCTAATCGTTTAATAGCGTGTGCTATATTTCTAATGGGTAAAATTCCAAAATCTTGGAAGTTTACCTTTTAACTATTAATGGTAAAATATGAGGTTATTTTGGTCAAAAACACATAAATGGCATCAACATTGGTGGGGGGGATATTGCCTTGACACACACCCCCTCATCAAATATTGGGGGATATATCCCCCATCCCCCCCGGATTTACGTTAGCCTATTCAATTGGGCTGATGACCACACAATTGCTGAGATCTATTCAAATCCAAATTATATGTGATTTGCAAAAGGATCTATGACAACTCTACAGTTGGGTCCGTCCACAAACAAGCTTCCTTTTCCGCTTAATGCATCCAAGTGTCTGTTTATGCACGTCTCTAGATCCAAAACTTGCAGCAAATCGGATTACTTTTTGGGTAGTGAACGCGCCTAAATAGTTGACAATTTTTCAACTGGTAGATTTTCTTGTGCAACAAACATCTCGCGTCTTGTGGGGCTTCCTAATAAGATGCACCAGAAATATGCCTTTTCTTTCTCTGCTCTTCTGACTCTCTATAAAGCGTTTTGTCCTCCCTCTTGGGCTCCATATAATGCTTGTTACACTAGTAGACTTGAAAGTTTCAGAGGGAGGATTACATTTCCCTATGTAGAGGAAACAGGGCTCTGGGGGAGCATGTAGAGTACACCCACAGGTTGTCTGAATTTGTCCTATTGATGTAAGATGATTTATTTAAATTTCAGCGGTTGCTTTTGTTTCAAGCTGTTAATGATATTGTCCAGCATCTTTCCAAGGCCTTTTTTTCACAGAAGTCTATTCTCAGACATATTTCTAACATTGGCGGGCAAGCGAAATTCTTCTACACAATTCTGTCTTTGTCCGTTCCTAGAATTTGGGAAAACCTCACTCTCACACTCTGCAGGCCAGCTCTCTTCCGAAATTTCAGTTTTTCTATTAAGGCGGTACTTTCTTACAAGTTAATACCAGCAAAAACAATTTTACCATTGCCTGTCTTCTTTTCACATCTCCGTATGTATATGTATGATGTATGTTTCACGGAGAGAATTGCACTGATATCGTGTGTTTTGGCTGTGTAGCCCAATTGTTCTTTCCTGATTCCTCGTTTAAGTTGCCTTTTGTATTTCATAAGTATACTCACATACTAGTATTATGTATTTTAATCGTATCGCGTAAAATTCGTTTGATAAATTTTGAAGATAACGTGTTGTTGATCTTCCAATTATAATCAGTTGATTTTATAATTATGGGATGTCATAGGTTTCCCTGTCAATTTAATAGTATTTCATTGGAATTAACTTTTGGGTTATCGATTTCACGCGAATTGAACGCACACGCTAATACTTATATTTCAAATATGCATATACTGAATCCATTTTCGCAGATTCGTTCCAGAGATTAAATGGAATATAGCATTCCACTGCAATCGCCTATAAGTCGCCAATTTCAAAATGTTCAATCATTTCCATGAAACGGCTACAAGAAATTAGGATGATAGGGTATTCAAAAACAGCGTGATAGTGTGTTTGCTTGTGGCCCAGAATTCTCTTCGTTCGGTTCAAATGTACCTACAACAGCTGCAATCTTTAAGAACGGCAATTTCTTGTGGGTTGCTATGAGAGGACATTAGGCCTAGAATTGTCAGCAAATATGATCTATAAATATGTCTTTAGGACTTAGTTAATGTGTAATGAGCGGATTATGAACATATGAAAGGTACGCTAATTACAATGTAGTAAATACAGGGACAATTGTTTAAGTAAGAACATTTGTCCTGGATGAAAATCAGGTTTTAAACGTGTTTTTTTAGCATTCTAGATTTTAAGACATTTAAACATTGAGTGTCATTACTGTAAAACCAAACATCTAAACTTTGTTTATATTTCTAAATTTTAAAATGGTGCTTACAAAGCTAGTGCAGAAAAGCGTTTAATTCATAAACATAGATTTTACTTTGTAATGGTTATGTAGGCCTATGGTACAATTGTTTCCGACAAGACTGTCAACAAGGGAGAAGTTATAAAAAAAACTAGATTAAACATAAGAAATAGACCCATGAATGCCATGGGCATATATGCTCACATTGCATATAATGTGGGGTGAAATAAATTCAATGACTTGGTTTGAAAGATTGTTCATTTATCAAATAGAATGCCCGCCTATGTAAATTGAAAGAATATAGATGAAACTGAAAACAGAAGTAGACTCGCGTTGCTACGTGACGACATACATGTTGAAATTGTATGTCATTTGATCATATTCCTTGCTTTTATTACTAAAATGCTTGAATAAAAACTAATTTGATTTACCCAAAACGAATTTAATTGCACAAAGATGATTTCCGCTGCTTAAAAACGAAATTAAATACACCAAAATGAAATTGAATGGCTGAAAATGAAATTGCTTGTATTTTGTAGGACTGGTATATGAATAGTCAGTCAAATTCATCACGAAATTGAAATACTATAACACTTATTTGAATGAAATAAGTACGAATTTGACCGGGAAAACCTATAGTTAGTATGTTTTGTTCATTATACAAAATAACAATCTGTCAATATGACACATATCTAGTCTAAAACGTTCTTTTCTTCATCAAATGTAATTCCATTTGAGTAGACAAAGTTAATACATCAAAATGTTGCTGGGTTTCCGCGGCGTCTGTGTTCATTTGGTCCACGTGAATTGACAAAACTTTACGATCCTCTATAACCTTGATACTATTTTAGAAATTAAACTAACAGCACCCAGATGTAATTTTGTCTGTTGGTGCGTAAACACATCAAGAAACGAATCTTAATTTTTATGTAGAGGCCGAAATAAAAGTTTCAAAAACGACCTTAATACTTTTTCAACCGTTCAAGTGGCCGATGACAATATACGCAGTTAGGTACCACATGGGGAGGGAAAGGCACCCCATAACTTACTGCAATTTTGGAAAAACTTTCCGTTCTCCCCCGAAACAATGTCGTCAGGGTCTATGTTGTCAGCAGCCGTTGCCACACACCCCAAACATTGAGATGAGGGGGGGGGGTGGGGGGAATTGAGGGAATTGACTGAATGACTTGTGGGTTAGGGGACTAAGAGTGATTAACGGCGCGCATTTAAAGAGGAACATTAGGAGTTTCCAGAAAGAAGCGCCCCACTTTTTTTTCGAACCCGGGTTTTTTAATATTTGGAAGCTTTCCAATGTATTAGATCACACCTGAAGTGAATAAGACGATAGCCGTCTTTATGGTAATAATATGATGATTTAGTACTTTTTCTGTCAGTGCACGACAGAAAGTCAAAGCACGGTGTTTCTATGGGCTACATTACGATAGTAGGCAAGTTTCAAAACAAGGTTTCTGTTTTCTTTGTACCTGTTGTCCAATAAAACCTTCGGAAACGTTCTGGTAGGTGGTATACATCGATCCTGTGAATTTGAGAAAAATTAGATCCTAAAAAAAATCTCCCTCCTGGCCACTTTAATACATCGTGTTAACTGCCAAGATGGTGGATGACAGAAAAAGCTGTGAAACTTTCACAGTCGCACACACACACACGTTACACAACACATATACCCACCACACACCCTCACGCACACACACAAAAATACGCACACACACAAGCACGCACGGTACACACACTCGCGCACACACACACACGCACGAACGCCACGTACGCACGTCAAAGATATTGTTGATTTGTTCTTAAGTTAGATAAAGATTTTGATGCGGTCGCGTTTTTAGGAGATCGATTACAATCAAATCCGGGAATCTCATGAGCCTGGAGATAGCGTTTGTAACTTCCTTTGTGCTTCTTTCAATTCGGTGGTTCAGTGGCTAACTGGAAGACAAGCATCCCCGAAATGCATGCGCCTCTGGCGCTTTCCAATGCGCCTGCACTTAACATGCTGAACGGCCATGCAGCGATCGGCGACGGTTTCGCACAGTCGGAGACCGTGCTTTGCTCTGGTTGTTAACCCGGAAGTAAATCTTCCATAGGATTGCAGACAAAACAAATACATGGGTGCCTTTCCTATAAGTAGATTTAGGAACTGTTTGTGATTAGTTTTTGTGATTAGTTTTAATTTAGGACGAAAAAGATTTGTATTATAGTCCGTATGAGGTAAGATAAAAAGTTCGCGAATGTGATGTAGTATGGTTT
Organism: Ophioderma brevispina; assembly: GCA_023653785.1. Taxonomy (NCBI): domain Eukaryota; kingdom Metazoa; phylum Echinodermata; class Ophiuroidea; order Amphilepidida; family Ophiodermatidae; genus Ophioderma; species Ophioderma brevispina. The sequence goes on along the minus strand of JAMKCH010053937.1, from coordinate 4,198 downwards.
CTTCAAGATTTCCAAGAGTTATTTTTAAAGGCTAGTGTGTTTACAAATCATGAACATCTACATAGTTTTTGCATGCGAAAAAACACTGTAAAATACGTAAGAGGTTTCTTTTACCTCGACGTACGGAGTATTTAAGCCACTTGACTAGTTACAGAGGGCGTGACAACAACTTAGGCTAAGGCCTATATTAATGCTCGGAAGAATATTTGTTTGTTACGTAAGTGAAGCGGCTTAAGATCACGTTGTCTGGCACGCGTATTATCAGAAGTCTTTGTTCTGTAACTCGCGGAGGAAAGGAAAATGTGAAAACGGTTGAATGATGAATTTGAAAGTCCTCAGTGAGGGGATGAAGTGGATTTTACCGTATTATTATAGTTCACTGTGATGTGTGTGGGGTCGGGGGTCATTAATTTTGTAATATAATGGGTAATGAGAGAACGGATGATATTGCTAAGAGTGCTGCGCTAATAATAGGGCGGTTGATATTAACACACCTAAGTGCCTAAGCCGTGTTTTCAATCACGTGGTTGCCTTACCTTAAGGGGGGGGGGGTTCATGGAACCCCCCTAAGGAAACCCTTTCCCGATGGAATTTTCAAATGAAACCTCATACCACCTTTGAGGGGGGTGTAAGAAAAGGCCAAAGGTGCAAATAAATGAGTTACAGTTTATCATCTGGAAATTAGTGGCAAATCATTGTTTTCGAAATGCGGAAAAATCCTCAAAATGAAACTGAGGTTTTCGCTGATCCTGTTCCCAGCATACAACATTGCAAATCCTGTTGAGGTTATATATGCTCTAGAAGGACCCAATTTACATAAATTTAACAAAAAACAGTACCATTGTAATTCTTGGAGTTTTTGTGGGTGCAGATTATTTGCCAAGGGTTTGTATAGCAATGGCGCGCGGTCGCTCGACTTGAAGGAATTGCTTCTTTCAGGCACATTAAAGGGTTAATTATTTTTTTGATTTGTAATTAATTTGTTTTCCTGCATATGAAAATACTAAGCAGAAAAAGATTTCTGGCAAAGGTGGGTTGCTAATTGTATTTTAAAATCACAACTCCCGTTGGGCCTAGGGGGGGGGGGGGGTTCCTAGGGGCACCCAAGCAAGTATCTCATTAACGGGTTAGAAATTTAGTATTTTTTTTATGGAAAGAAAGCGCATCAATAAGTTACACAATTACAAAAATAGAGTTGAAAATATTTTCACGACTGAGAAACAGGAAATCCGCCGACACCGAACGAACCGAATGAGAAAAAAAACAATCTGGGTACTATGGAACCCCCCATTAGGCACTTAAGTGTTAAGTTATGTCCTTCAATGATGAAATTAAACATGAGGCTAAGTCATCCTTTTGGTGACTGGCAACAAAGTTGGAGTCAAGTTGATAGTGGTGTGTTTAAACAGATTAGGCCTGGAGTTGGTTTACATGGCACCTGGGGTGGAGTATAGTGATGAGGTTATTTTTATGCTAAGATTAGGTTTTGGTAAATCTCTCAATAGTTTCTTTATTGTTAATAAAATCAGAAGGGTTTATGTAGCAGTGTAATGTGACCAGATACAGTTGAACTTTTTGATGCATTGTGAGGAAATTGATGCTCAGAGAGCTATCTGATTGAAAGGGGAGAGGAGAGATGAGAGAGAACCCACAATGTGTGTGATCTTGAATGAAATCCCTCTTGGGGGATCACACCCACCATTTAAGGATGGTGGTCTTGTTGTGATTAAGCAATGGAAAGTTTGAGATTTCGGTTTTATCCCATAAAATGTAAACTGGGTAACCTTTTGCTTTAATACATGTAGTTCTCACAGCAATGCTTGAATAATATGTTAATCCTGTCTTACTTAATGCATATTAACCTTTTTCTGTTTGTTCTTCCTGTATCCTTTTTAGGCTTTTTGTTTATAGTTTTGGCGTGAATGGCCTTGGATGCCGATATACGCCATTCTTTCAACACTATTACCTACCGTCAGTGGTTTCTGAGGTTTCTAAAGATACGAGACGCGCAGGAATACATTGCTGTTTATTGCTTCCCAGTTTTCTGAAGTTCAAGACGTCGATTTTACAAAATCTTATACATCTTAAGCACATATAGGACATGTAGCAATTTCCTCAATTTCACCTTGGTTTATACGTAAAACATAGTGTAAATATAACTTATTTCTATTATTTTTTACACGACACTTGTATAATTTATGTTTACACTTCCATTTGTTTTCACTTAAACTTAACACATCCATAACTGACGTTAAATTAATACCACAATACCCTACACATGCTAGAAACCTTAAAGGCCGACTCAAGAGGTTTCCCAATGGAGGGAGCACTCATTTCCAAAAACAAATCAGGTTTTGGCATTTTACATAATGCTTCTCCATTACTGGTCACGATGTTGTAAAATAACTAAGCTCAAAGCAAAGTCCCTTCATTTCAAACATCACATTTATCATAAACTCCGGATTCCAAATTTTGTTAAACACAATATCTTATTACACTGGTATACTGGACATATGCTTACTGAATGAAAAAAAATATCAATCCATCTCTAACTTTGGAATTAAAGCATTTTGGTGGCTAGCTTCGATCTAATGATTATTTTTAAGTACTAACACAAACCATATATTTCAATCTCTGAGTCAAGCCTTTAAACTAGCACCTTAAAGAAAATGGGTAAATGAGTATTAAAGTCAAAATTTATGTGAGTCAAAAATAGATTTTTGAAAAAAATTATAACCTCATTGAAATTTAAATTTGCCACAAACTTATTATGCATTGTAGTATAGAACTCAAAACACCCTCTGGGATATAGCAATTCTTATACCACATGCATCCAGTAACCTTCCTCCCAGTTATGACGGTTACATTATATTCGTATGATTCTGTATTATTTTGGACCTTCATTTTGTTTATACCAGAATATTATTTTTACACTTAAAAGTTGTAAAATTAAATATCATTTATACTAGTCTGCATTGTGTACTTTCCTGTAGTATTTATTATTAAATACACTGTGCCTAGTTTTCACTTAACAACTTCAAAAACAATAATAGAGTAGGAGCCTGACAATCCTCCCCATTACAAGTTGTTATCTCCTAAAACTTGTTAACAACTCTTGTATTACCAAAGTGATACAAAATGTAATAGCTGTCGTAAGTAATGATTAACATTATCAACAAATACCACTTCATGGTTATAAATTCATCTATTCCATTGTACACATATATAGAAATAAAACCACCGTTCTAGGAAACCATTAAAACCTATCTCTGCTTCTTTATTCTTGCAATCCGCCTCGCATTTCCTTCAAAAAAAATTGCCACATAAATAACAAAATCATTCAACCACTTTTACGAACTACCATAAGCATTTATGGCACAAAATTACAACCTGCCACAAAAACATGATTCATTAAACGATTGACAGTTTGCAAGCCTTTTAAAGGAATTTTTATTCGGGAAAGTGGTGTAGTGACTGTGATGGAGATCGTTTAACACTGAGTGGTTGCCAAGGCCAATTCGGGCCAGAAGAGAGTTCCGATTGGGTGATCAAGTAAAAAAATGTGAATTTGTATTAATATGCAGAAAAGATGGTGTCATGTTGTCATGGGAAGACCGGTTGTTTATGTGGTGAATAGCCAGAGATGGAAAAACATGTGGAAAGTCTTAATAGCTTAATACCGGGTATGATCAGAGTGCTTGAAAGTAACGTCAGTATTTCTTGTTGCGATTTCAAGTACGTTTTGGCCTTGTAGTTGTTTTGTAGCGGGAGTCACGTATTGAACGGTTGCTTTGTACCCATGAGTAGTATGACTACAATGTACGCGTACGTACGTATACCTCCAAGGACGGATTTGGTTAGTGAATTTTTGGAGCACTAATAATACTGCTGTACACAATTGATCAGTGTCAAACCCCAAGGCCCGGGAAGTATGTTAAATATAGGATGATCAAGTCTTATACAATCGAAATATCTGCTGTAGTGTTGTATTGTCGTTGTTGGTATTGTTTTGTGCGTGTTCTATGGTGTTATGGTTAACCAATGTCTCAAGATTTTTAGACTAGTCAATTAAAACATTAAAATGGCTGGGAGGATATATTGAAAGTCACCAACTGGAAAACGGTGCACCACGGCAAGAGTTCCATATATATGGTCTCCGCCTCGAGTTCTGCAAGCTTCTGTAGCCTTATCCTGTGCG
>JAMKCH010053935.1:0-50507 GCA_023653785.1 Ophioderma brevispina | reverse complement strand
TGTTGGGTGGTTCCCAGTGTTGGGTGGTTCCCAGTGTTGGGTGGTTCCCAGTGTTGGTGGTTCCCAGAGTTGGGTGGTTCCCAGAGTTGGGTGGTTCCATGCTTTGGTGGTTTGGGTTTTTTGGTGGTTTGGGTTTTTTGGTGGTTCCATGTCTAGGTGTCCTTTTTTGAATGTCTTTTATTTGAATGCTGGCTGGTCAAACACCTTTGTGGTTTCCTGGTGTTTGATTATTCCCTTTTCATTTAGGTCCACATTTTGGTGGCTCCATGCTTTTGCTGTTTCTCAGTGTTCTCATAGTGTCTATTGGTATTTATTTGCTCTGCATATCCCATGCACATCTTCTATAGGCTTATAATTGTGGTTCCTTGTACATGTACCTACTTTTAATGAAATTTGTATAGTAATAAGGACATAAGATTCTCAAAACATAAAATAATAAAATTGATTCTTTTTTCGTCCAATGCCAAATTTATTGGTCCGGCCATGAGTTGAAAAATATTGGGCTCGACTTCATCTCGCCCAATATTTTTCAACTCATGGCTTGACCCATAATTTGAGTATTGGACTCAATGATCCAATTTTATACCAGACTTGGGGTGAAGGTTCGGTAAGGTTTTGGTTAGGTTTTCATTTTTCGCGTCCTCTCTGCAGAAAAGTTGTCTGATTTAACCAGACTTGGGGTGAAGGTGCAATAGGGGTTCCTTCATATGTGGTGATGATGTCAAAGGTCATGGACCAGGTCAAAGGTCAACTGAGGCACTCATTTCCAGTTTGGTTAGTTTTTGTTTTTCTGGTCGTCTTTGAAAAGTTTGAAGTCCCAATTAAACCTAACTTTGGTCGAAGGTGCAAGACGGGTTCCTTCAATGTTGTTGCGGTCAAAGGTCAAATACCAAGGTCAAAGTCAACTTGCCAACTAACCACCTTGTGTATACTGCCATTTGCCAGGGGGATTGCGCAGGTTTACTTGCTGTATTTTTACTTCCTGTCAAATAGCCCTGCTTTTGTATTTCCCCACTTTTTCTGTCATTGTCCAATCTGCTAAGTATTTTTTCAAATCTTCATTGACTCGAAACCATACCCGCTTATATTTTTAGTTCGAAGCCATACACCAGATACATTAAACTTATCAATTCAGTCAAATATCAGCTCTTCCTGTAAATAACATGTGGGGGTTATCACTGTCAAGCCAGAAAGTATGTCACCTTGCAATGTTTGGTGTGTGCAAAACCAATTGTATTTTTCTATTAACCTTGCTAATAATCCTTTTCATGGTGTAGGTAGGGCCAAAGTGGCCAATCTGCAAGTCTGTCTGGAACTGGGAAGTGGAAGAATATGAAATAATGAGCTAAATCGGGCAAAAGAGAGCAAAAGGCCATGGCTGTTTTTCTTAGGAGGCCTGCCAAGTGACATACTTAGTATCTGAAGATAGACAATTGGGGTATAGTTGGTATTGAATTGGGGGATATTTCTCTTTTTGTGAGCATGTGATTTTTGAACCAATTTAAAGTGTTTCCGAGTTGCTTTGGCTTTCTAGTGAATTTGGACGCACTGTACACTATTGTAAGACCAATTCTTAAATAGCTGTGAAAATGTAAGCAATTTCCCAGGTTCGACAATGAACCAGGGTCGTACGTGCTGTATCATTGACGTTATTTTAGGTTGAAGTGCCTCGAGTCATACCGCACATTTTGACATTCACGCGCGCATGCCAACGTTGCGTTATGTGCGTTGACGTTGGCATTCACCGGGTGGTTCGATGTTTTCACTGGTGGTGGCAGTCCTTTCTTGTGTGGATTGAAGCGTAAAGTATCGCGAAATTGGGTTTAAAGCATGACTCCTAAATGGGAAAGCTGTTTAAGAATGAGAATAAAGGTATGATTTTGGGAACCGGAACTCTTTGCCAACAATTGAAACTCGGTGACCCATTATTTTTGCGTGGAAAAGAACCCCCGTTCTACGGCATCGTTCTTCCACTTAAACATGATGGTATCGCCTGGTTTCAATTCGTGTAAAGAGAGTACGGTTCCCAAATCATACCTTCTTTCTAAGTGAAGTGTGTGTCACCAAATATACCAGAAGACAAACCCATTGCCTTTATCATCTTCCACAAAGTAATCAAGGTGCACTGTTCCTTGGAAGCCCCCTTCAGTCTCCGATCCTCACGACACTCAAACAATTTGAGAGCTTTTCCAATCGAATCCCACAGAAAGAAGCTATAAAAACTCAACATGACTACTTTGGCCCTTTTAGGAGTGTTGGCAGTATTAAAGACAAGACCCAAAACAAGACAAGACGTAAGATTAATGGGAGCAGCACATGCTCTACAACTTTTGAGACCAGAGCAATCACAATGATTTTGCTGCAAATTCCAGTAAAAAAGAATAAGTGAGGTTTTTGATCTTCTTTCAAACATAAACCCACATAAGGACAGCTTATTCTCAATGACTTGGGGATCATTTATTTATGAGTTGGACTCACATATTATTAGAAGCAAAACTAAAAATTTGTTGCCAAAACCTCATGTCATACCAAAAACAAGGAGGGTAATTGAATTTAACAACAAAAGTACAGCGCAGCAGTGTAGCAGCATCTTCGCAGTAATGTCTTTGTTTTTGATGAGATTTTATTATAAAATTACAAGTGTTTTCAATGGATTTCTGGGGGGTTTCTGGGGTCAACTATTGCTAGTGTCAAGTGTATTTCTTTCTCAACACCCTTTGCATGAATCTGGGTATCTTTCAAATAACCTGGTGTGATGTGAAGTTTTAGGTCTGGATGGGAGATAATGAAGAATTCCCTGAGGAAAACCTAACTTGGATCCATGCCTAACGCTATTTCTAAGCCCACTGCAAACATAATTCACCCTTCTGATGTTAAAACAGCCATTTCACCTAGTGATATTCAGTACATAAAATATTGTGTGAATTTCAATTAAAGGTGTACTTCTTGATACAATGAATGATGCCTTCATTTTATTGGAGGACTTCACCTACACAGTAAATTCCAAAGTTTCCATATGAATCTGAGGTACATTTTGATCAGATGTGACAAGCAGTTGTTGTTTTATAATGGCCATAGTGTGCCTCACAAATACATTTCAGTAGTCATAGAACAAAAACACGTTGGCTCACGTTATTTTTTATGCAATGCATAATGACACAGATTTCTGCCTACAACTTTCTAGTTAAAAACATAATACAATTTAACTTTTTAGGGGCATTTGTGATACCAAATTGATCAGGGTTTGAATTGAGGCTGACCAACTTAGGAAAATTGTAATTTGCCACAATTGATGAAATTATGATCTCTATTTTGGTTTGTTTTAATCCAGAATACCAAATTTACTCGTAAAATTGACGAGTGCAATTTGTGCAAAAATCAGGCTATCTATAGGCATTTAAAGTACTTGGGTACGTATTGGGTATACGAGTGGAAATAGAGGGAGGAGGCGCTTCAGAAAACCAACACCTTCACTGGCCCACGGGCAGGATGGGGTAAAGAATAGGCTGAATGTAGTCCGCATGTCGTAAGAAGCACTTAAAAAAGGGGTTCTCAATTATATTACCTGAAGGGTAAGAAATCCTGAACATGTTTCTAAGCTCCCAACTTGCAGGGCCAAAACACCTGAAATGTATGGGCTTTTCCCTTTATATTTTCAGAAACCAGTTGAGGGCCAAAATCAATAGTGACGGGCCGGTTGGCCCGCGGGCCGCAATTGAGAACCCGACCTAAAAAGATAGAGGTTGTGCTTTAAGGTAAACACCGATGCAGACAAACATTTGACACCATTGGATTGAGGTGTCATTAAACCTGGCCTTACCCAGCCTTCACTGTGGCAAAAATTTGCATTATACTCCACCCATCCTGGCCGTAGTTGAAGCCTTTGAGTTATACAAACCTTTACAATGCAGGAATACTTTTACTGTACAGTTAATACTCTCCTGTAAACGATCGCTCTATCGACCAATAAGTCAACTGTTGTCATATTTGTTCTTAGCACTGACAAAAGTTATTGTACCCATTTGCCCCGTGATTGACTCGCCAACTGTTCCAAACAAATTTGTGTTACTCTCACTGACAAATCAACTATACTCACTCTTAGGACAGTCGGTTTACCCTTTGGGTACCCTTCAATTAAAGAAATATAAAGACAACATGAAAACTTGTCGTTCACCGGTGCATTGTTGGCCCAACACCAATCTGGCGTTGGCCCAAACAGTCCTTTTCTTTTCTCATGAAGTTGCTTGACCAGTCGCATTGTTAAGAGTTACAAATATCCATAAGCATGAGCCAGAAATTTTGTGATCGGCAAGCTACATGTCCTAAGTTAGGTTGTAAGAAGCGTCTCTCAGATACATTTTATTCTGTCTTAAATGCCTTAGCGGAAAACTGTTTGATTGGTGTTATACAGAAATTTCATGGATTTGCCAATATTTCTGACTCAGTTTCTTTAATTTTTAAAGCTCGGTGCATTATTGTGGGGTTCTAAGAAGGAAGTTGAACACTGTTGCATTGTCACATTTTTTTGGGCCTGAGATTGCGAGTTGACATCAACATTGGGAAAAGTTGGGTTACATGTGTTTTGAAATGTAACTGAATATATATGCCAAGACTGAAAACCCAAAAAGTGACTTTGAAATCTGTAGCCTGCAGATGTTTTGATACAGGAATTGATTAGATTTTCTGCTCAACCCCCAGGCAATTGAGTGCTGCAAAGATTACATTTGTATCCTCTGAGCTTTAAAGCAAAAGGGGATCTTGTGATACCGTTTTCCTTCGGCGTGGTATATGTATGGATGTGTGTAGCCTGCATGAATCTACGAATGTGTGTGGGTGTTGTAGTGTATGTTTAATTTTGGTCAGTTAAGCCAAGGAAAAAGTGGGTCTCAGAAGGACTGTTGCATGTTGTTTAACATTGGCCTTGTAGCACATTTTTTTTAGGTTTTTGCTCACTTGAAAGATTTTGTTAAAAATTTCAGAAAAAAAAAAATTGGCCGAAAAAAAGTGGTCAAAAATGCATTAAAAAAAAGCGCATTTTGCATTTGGCCCCATTTTTCACATTCTTATGAGACAAACTGGTTATGTGTTTTTCTTTGGCTGTAATTATTTTTAATGTAGTAATTTATTTTTAAAAAAGTTTTTTTGTGCCATTCCTTTGCAACTTGTTATGTTTTGTTAAAACAATAAGTTTGCAATTTTGTTAATTTAACTAAATACCAATTAAAAAAACCAATACTTATTCAGAGCACCCTGGTGCCACCAGTTTGCATACAACGAAATATCTTTTGGAAATGTGCTCTTGCCCTGAAATGGCGACACATTTTTTTGTAAACATGTGCATTTTAACAAGAGAAAGTACCACTGAGTGTCTGGAACTAATTTCAGTTCTGGAAAACGGAATGGAATGCTCTCCAAAATAATAGGCCTACAAGGCTGTCTAAATGTGACATACGGACCTATTTTAAATTCCAAGGAGCAGAAATCACGTCTTACGAATTCCTGCCATACAGGACATCATAGCCAATTGCTTCCAGATCATGTATGCCCTCAACAAGTTTCAATCATCTCAACCCCAAGACTCAATGACGGAGGATCCTTATGGGAGCATGAACTCCTAAAAGTAACCCCTTGTACCATAGGTATCCTAGCTAATCACCAGATGCCAATCTGTCAGGTGACAATGTATGGGTGTATTTGAAATGTGCTCTTGGGATTGAGAATGTTGCAACATGGCGACACCAGGGTTGTTTTGATGCATGCTAGAAAAAGTACACCTACTTTTCATACTGAAACTTCTCACAATGATACTTTTTTGTGGTGGTTTTTGATGCGGTTGTTCCCCACACTGTTTGGTTTGAGTAATAATTGGGTTTTGTTTGATGTGTTGCATGGTTTAACACTTATTGGATAAGGGTTTTTACACACTTAGTGGATCGGGTGAGTTTTGGAGGCTCACCCTACATAAATATGTATTTCGTTTGGAATAATCAGCAAACTACATCATCAAGGTTACTATAATATGTTGAAAGAAAAAATTGAACAATATTGATCATTTAGAAATTAGGGACTGTTTTGCCCCAAAACGTGCCAATTATTTGCCTTTTTCCCACACTGCACAAAATAGCTTTTGTGAGTTGAGGGTGATCAATTAATTCTATATAGGCCTAACAATAATGGAGTTTGATAACATTTTCGTATTTTTCATAGTATCCTCCCAAAACCATGTAGGGCCATTTCCCATTCATTTGTCGCTGGAAATTCAAAAGTATGTCGGCATATAATTGGTTAAAGAAGCGATACTAAATTAATTTAAAGTATTTGCTTATAGTAGTAACATGAGTCCACATATCGTGTCCAGCCACAAAGATTCATATGTGTGGAAAATGATTTTTATTAAGAGTCTTCACCCTAGTGGAATATTAAAGGGGTCATAGGCCTTCACATAATTATAATTAATGGTGCAATCAATTTATTTTTCACTCTAACCAAATGTTCCAAAGCTTAAGGGACATTTAATGAGCACAGCCTCATCCCTCATTTAGAGAATAAAAAGAGGATTTGTTCTTTTGCCTATCTAATATCATGTCATATTGTATGGGCAGTCCATATTTTGAGTAGTTGATGCAGGCGCAGCCGTTCCTCGGCTGGAAAAAAATAATTTTTTCCCGGCAGGAAGTCAATATTTCCCGCGACTTTACGTCGGTGCCGCGAGAGTGTTGCGGCAACAGGGGGGGGGGTGTCTGAAGGGGGATCTCCCCCTCAGAAGCTGAAGCTTGTTTGAAAAATCGAGTTGCAATTGAAGCTATTTGGTGCGCATTTTAAACACTTTTTAAGGCATAGGGCTCAATCGTTATTGATTGTGCCCAAATCGACCCGTAATTTTACCACATACCAACCAAAATACAACGGGAGAAGCTGAAGATTACTTACACAATAATATAAGTCTGACTGTTTGCCGATTGACTTGAAAACGTTTGTTTTCAAGCCGCCCCATGTAAATATTTTGCACGACTAGAGTTATGGAACGAGCTTGTGTGTAAGACAAGCACCATCACCCATTTTTGCTATGCCTTGCATGTCAGATTTGTGCTAGATTCAGCCACGTGGGATAAGTGTTTGTTTAAAAATTCTTTATTAAATTTTTTATATTAAAGTTACCGACAATAAAATATGTATGTAATCTTACAAAGTACACTATTGTTCAATTCACTTTTCGCATTTAAAAAATTATTTCCACGAAACCATTTTCTAAATAAATACAACACAATCTACCTGTTTGATACTGGAGCGTGATACTTAAGTTGAACACACGTGCGCTGAGTACATTGACTCAGACATTTGCTACAGTGATGAAGGTCGGCTTTCCTTTGCCTCTAGATTTTGTGGTGAGTTTTTCCCGAACGTACTTTTTCGTTCCGATTTTATCAAGAAATAACACACTGGTACTCAAGACTCCTTTCCTATTTTATTATTCAATTAATGTTTCTTTTACTCTTGTTTCCCTTGAATTATTTGACTATTTTTCCTTTTTTTATACCACTTTTTTCGGTGATTATTTCCTTATTTTTTTCTCTCTTTTCTTTTGCGTCACCAAAATTTCCCGCGAGTCGGCAGGATTGCCCGGCAATTAGCTTCCCGTCTTGCCCGGTTTTTTCCCGCCCGTGCAGCCGGTATCCCTACGATAAAAATATTTTTCTTTTCTTTCAATAATATTAGTTAAAAAGGCAAAAATATTCCCCCACGGTCAAAATACCCAACCGTACTAGCTGCGTGCAGTGCATAACCTTATAGAAGCTCGCGTAAACACTTGCGGCGATGACGCACTATCTAATTTGTCTCATATTAGATAGCAACAACCAATATACTTGCGTTTTGCTTACTAGCCCCGCCCCTGAATAAGAATTGCAGTCATAAATTTATACACTGCCTAAATTTTAAAATTAAATTGAAAACTTGGTAAGTAAAAATGCTCTCTGTAATTGAAGTGACATCAATTCAATAGAAATATTTTAACCAGTTCAACTGGATACTGCAAATGAGTGAAATTGTCAGTTTGAAAAGTACCAACATTAGAATGTTGAATTTAATACTAAGTAGCTCTAATTAGTAAAAATGGACATAGACAAACAAGCAACTGTAATGGATTCAGAAAGAACAATTGACGAGTTCGGAGTGGATGGATGTTGATAAAAATAACAAGTTGTAATGTTTATGAATCCGTCTGCGTGCATGGAAACCCATCCGCTGCAAAACAATTTAGGAAAACCGAGTGGTAACTGAAACCATTCCCCATGCCAGTCCAATCACGGCGACCCCTATCTCTCATCCACCGGATCCCAATTCCATGGGAAATCATACCCAAGAACTTTTGGCGCCTTGTGTATTGATCTCTTATGAACCCTGATCAGGAGGCAGTTGTTAGCATCAGGAGGTCAGGTTGTTAGCATGAGCGGTGCATGGAGGTCAATGAAATGTGCCACGGGGATGATGCTGTGGAAGCTCGTAGCTGCTGCTTGACGTCAGTGGAGGTAAACCGCCCCCTGGGAATGGCAGACTGGAAGTAGTGTGTTTGCCCAGAGGGAGATGGCCTCTCCTGATTATCTTATGTTATAAAATAAAAAAAGCTGAAATTGCGTGTCTCCAAGGCACAGAGGTTGGAGTTCAAGTACAGATGTGGTATAGCTGAAAAAGGTATTTTGCAAAATCGGGGTAGGATTTCAGTTCTCACATCTGTGAAGCATGGCAGCCATGCAGAATATGAGTGCAGCTTCCCTGGATCATTGAGGATTGGTAATCCTCAAAATGTAACATGACATCATGGAGCTGTGGAAAAAAATCCCAAATAAGGGAGAAAGGTTTCTGTTAGTCTACTTTCTATCACTCTATTCTTCAGATGTATTGCTGATGAGTGAGCGTTAAGTTAGGTTACGGGTCTATTGCAGGTTGATGATGCGAATAGACTCCTGAGTGTTACCAGAGGTAAGACGCGTAATCGGTGGTGGGTTTTTCTTGTAAAAATACATTTCATCCGTGACAGTTTCGGATTAATTAGTGCATGTTGCGGCACTCATCCAAGATATATTCATAAGCAGCGCAGAAACTAAATGGTGTCTAATGGACATGTAAAAAAAAAGTAAAAAGTTTAGGGCCTAAAGTATTGGCCAACATCCTAAACAGTTCTGTTATTTGGGGCTGTAGCTTTAGGATTTGCCCAGTAGAGGATTTCACTTGTTTAAGGAATAATTTGGTAATTTGTGTCAGGAAAGGCATGAAGGATCACTTTTTTTCCAAGTGGGTGTTTGTCATTAAAATGCGTCCCCTTTTCAGGCTTATTGATGGATTTTTGATGATGGCTTAGAAACACGGTGGCCCTGGAATAGTTCTAAAGTGAGGTCACTTGTCATCCAGAGGCCATTCTGAGGTCATTTTTAAATATTTTCAAAATGTTTTATGTAGCTTTCATATAGAAGTCCCAAGTATTGCAAATGAGGTATTGCCCCCATTTTTTTTTCCGTCAAGCGCTATGCACAAACATCATACAGCGCATGACGGGAATCTATTGTATACCTCATTTGCATCATTGGAGATGTCTTGTCTATATGAATCGTTTTTTTAGGCCTACCTGTTGTGGCGGTCATAAGAATGGAGCTCAAGATCAGTGTGTCATTTGAGATCATTGATTCATGGATCACGTGTTAATATTTCATCATTTCTTTGGTGTCCATAAAATGTTCTGGCTCGTCCCATATTTGGGACCCTTTCTTATAAAAAGCAGTCAATTAATGTGATCACGTTTGTACACATTTTTTCCAGCATAGTTAATAAGCATGGAATTTCAAAGTATTTTCTACATGATCATTTAACCTTAATCTGAACTTAAACATTAACCCTGTACCCAAACCCTCATCCTAACCATTCCCCAACCTAATCTTATTAAGACGGTTAAGGACCCCTTATCATCTTTAGTATAGGGTTAGAAAAAAGTAGGTCACCTTATGGAAGCACTCCTTGGAAATGTGAAAATTGGAATGGAGATTTCCAGACCTGAAAATAGTGGAAAAGTTTGAGAAAATCTGAAAATAAGCTGGAAATCTAGATTGAAAATTTGGTGGGAACCCCAAGTTTTGAAAGACATGATGAAAAGAAGGGATCCGAAAATGGATAGACTGACATTAATTAGTGATAAATCTTCCAAGTTTGTGGGTTTTATGTGACATAAATGATAGACCTACAGATAATGAGCTGAAACAAAACCACCGTGAACCCAGTTGTTTTGGTTTGTGGAATTATAAATATTGGGAAATTCAAGGGTCTCTGAGTTAGAGGGGAACTGATCGTGAACATAGCAGATAGGTCATGGAAAGGGGGCTGAATATTTTGGCATGCAGAATTTCTCGCTGTTTGCTAATTTCATGCAGTCTGTAAAAGTTGAATGCACTGAGAGTTGAACTAACCATGCAGCTACCTGGAATGATCGCTATATCACATGACCTCATCGGACAATTTCCGAAGAATTATGGGACTTCTATATCTAATGATAATGACATCAAAGGTATTTTTCCTCTCATTAGTTTTCTGAGGTAATAATGAATCTTGTCATGTGAAGTGCCTTGTGCCAACAAGGTCCCCAGAATTGATGTATGAGTTGTGATATCTTTTATTCCTTAGATGCAATATCAGTTTTTGTTAAGGTAATACTGTCATTCCTGGGAACTTTAAGACTGGTGTGCACACTCTCTTCCAGTGAAATCTATATTCTATGATGATGATTGGGTACTACTCTTGATTGATCCAAAAGCAACAGTTAAATTTTATCATGGCAGCTATTGTAAGGCTATTAAACTTGGCCTGATTAGTGAAAATGGGAAATAATATTACAGAACCATGTCTGACCTTGTCCCAGTATACACATCCACTACTGTTATGTGTAAAAGCACAGAAGGGAAATGGCTCCATTACATGTTTGGGGTATCAATTAATTGGCCGTACGCAGAGACAGCTAAGCAGGCGAGTTGCCGAACTCTGCAGGAAGGAACGAGTTAACAGATCTGAAGGAGTTTACGGTGTGACCTTGTTGCGTGCATAGCATCGTATTCGGTTACGTCACTTCCAATTGACGCTATGACACAAGAGTAACCTGCCAATTTCCTGTCATCCTGTAGTACCTCGTAGTCCGGCACTCTTTTGTTTGATTGTGTAGTCTGGCTAGTGTATCCCAACATAAGAAGATATACTTTAATTTGATTGAGACTGCTCTTTTGGATTGATCAGTACCATACTTTTGTCTATCTCACACATTTTGGCAATGGAATGATCCAAAAGGTTTGTGGACATTTTCCAGTGGTCTGTTAAATTTAGTTTTATTCTGTTGTAGTGCTCAGCAATTTGTTTATTTTGAGTTGATTTTTGGTCTCGTATATAAATTACATTTTGAATGTTGTTAAATATAAAATATTAAGTAACAAATGTGGAAAAGTTGTGAAGTACAGTTAATACGACAGTTTGGAGGTGTGTTTTCATTCTGGATAAAGTTGATCCCCTCCCAGTTGTAGAAAATGGTTGACATCATATTTTTGATTGACTATTTTGATAATTTATAATTTTTTTTTTCAATTTCTGAGATCAAATGGTTATTGATAGAGGTAAAACTGCATAAAAAATCCAAGTTTTAAATACCTATTTATTTTAGAGAAGGGGTCTTGTACCCTAAAATCACATAAGAAAATAACGTTCCCCGGAGTTTCACCGGATGCTACGCTAAAATTTGGCCTTCCCGTCGGTTCAAATTTGGGATTTTCAGGAAATGGGACTACTACTCTGTTACATCTCTGTATTATTATGTATTTATTCATTCACTTTATTAGCCCTCACTCCCGCTCTCTTTCTAGCCTATGTCCCGGGAGAGAGTGAAGGAATATTGGGAGAGGGAGTGGGAGATTTGGGCTGATCCCAAACCAGGGGGCCTTTGGGCCCCAAGCCTATCACTGGGGATACCACGCTATGATGTTGTTGGCCCGGCCAGCAATTTCGTGCCCATATGTGTCTTCGTTTATGAAGCAATCGCTACAGGATACATCCAGGCATTTTTCTCGCTCATTGCTGTGGTGCTCTGTAGGACTTGGGGGCATTTTATGTTTGCATTCAAAGATTGAAGAGCAAAATGCAGCTAATATCCAGCTTGTGACATTCAAATCTAGGCCAGTAAATGCACATTGACACTAACACACATGCACACAAACACCCATCCCTACTACCCACCCATCGTACACCAGTATCCATACTTACCAACCACCACCCACCTATCCCCTGTCGCTCCCTCTAGAAGGAGATGAATATGGGCATTTGATTAACACTTGGACCATAAACCAAAAATAATGATCAAAAGGGACATGTTTAGTGTACATGCTGTCCACTTCCAATTGTTTAGATAAGGGGTCAGCTTATAGGTTAAGACATTGGATCTGCTGGTCAGTTATTGCGGAAGGAATGGAATCTGTTTTGCACTGATAGTTAATGAATCTGTCGTGTTATTAATTAATGGTCACAGAGGGTGTATTGAGTCCATCCCACAATGCACCAGTTTGGTGAAATTTCACAAAAATCCTATTCTTTACACTGAATTTAGCACACAAAGCACTATAGTGCCTAAATAATTTTTAGCATGCCATAATTATTAAATGTCTTGTAGTTCTCAAGTGAAAATTAGAGTACCTGCTATTCCCGCTAATACTAACTTTTTTGACTAGATTTGATTATGACCTGGTAAAAATTGTTCTGCTACTTTTGCCTAGTGTAAAAGGGGTCTATATAGTTCTTGTAAAAAACTGCCTTTAGAGTTTAGGCCATGATGTTGCTAAGCATTTTAACCATTTGCTTCAAAACCTGGTAAATTTGCGAAGAAGTAGTCAATGGATCTTGCAGATGTTTTAAGAAAGTCGTAAAATGTTGTCACTATTACGAATATTGAGTTACAGCTTCAAAATGGACAAAATTTGGAATTCTTACATGTTTGAGGGCATAACCTGAAATTCACAAGACCTGTGAAAATATGTCGATGTGATTTTTACTTCTTTGAAGTAGTTCGGAAGTTTGCCACTATTGAATAAAATAAGAAATGCTTGTCAAGTTGGGTTCAGACTCTTCCACGTCAGTACATCCTTGTTTAATACTGACAAAAATTGACCTAGATAACTGACTGGGTAGACGAAATGATACCGAAAATCAGCGCGTTTGATTTCAGTTAACATGACTACATGCCCAGTATGGGTTGCAAAACAACGCCATCCTGTAGGCGATGAGGACAGCAGCATTTTGACTTGACCAAGAGGTGGTTCCTCTGGTGATAGTGGTATAGATTAAATAAAAACTGACTACACACAGCGTGCACAATGCGAACTTATTCATCATGTTGTGCACATGCACAGTTTTGTGTGTCACCATGCAATCAGCATGATGCATGCCCTCTGTTGCTGAAAATTAACCAGGTTTTAGAGTGGTGTTTCTATAAAGAAGTAAATTACAGTGTGGTTACTCATAAGTTTCAATATGATAACATTTGTAGAAGGATGTGGGACAAAAATTAGCCTGTCTTATATAATTAAGAGTGCCCTTTTTCAGGTTTAATGATAAGAATATATTCCAATTTGTTTTTATTCTGAGCTTTTTGAACAAACTTAACATAGTAAAATGAATATGCTAGATTTTATTATGTTAGATTATCCTTAAAATCATACTCGGTCAGTAAATGACCCATTCTTGTAAGTTTTAAGATAGATTCTAACCTAAAATCAACATTACAGTAGAAAACATTTCATTATGCCTTAAAGCTGCTGACCTGAGAACGGTTTTGCTGGGCTATTTATGTTAATAAAGAATCTCTAACAAGCTTAGCACTATATTTAGCAAGCCCTGAAGCCATCCCATTCAATCTGGTTCAAGTTTGTCTCTTGATCACAAACTCAGTGTTAGTTTTTCCTCCAGGTCACCTTTGCTTGAGCCAGCCGTTGCTTACTATAGATCGGCTAGCAGACCCTTCCGGCTCAGATTAAGGGTTACGGGAGCATGTGATTAGAGCAAATCCTGTGTGAGATCTTCTTATTTCCGCCTTACATGGCGTGTAGAGATATAGCTGGTTCCTTGCCTCTAATTAATTCTATCTGGAACCATTAGTGAGCAACACTGAAACAATTAAGGTTGTAGCCGTTTTACCCTCCTTGAAGTAAGAGCTGGTTTTGGCCTTTTACTTGAAAAATATTAGTGCTTTGGATTGCGCTAAATGTATACAAGCCAATTTAAAAAAAATACTATGTTGGGCATTGCATTTTTGCATTTAAGTAATATCTATATAATAGGTTCTCAACTATATTTGCTTGGGGCCAAGAGGACCAAATAGTTTTGAAAGATGTATGTTCAAGGGCCAACCCAAGACCTATAGGTGTACAATATATACTCTGTCCTGTATTGTTTATGAAGTAACAATGTGAGTGTATACATTGTACTGACTTTAGGTGCACTTGTAGTCAAATCACAAGTTCTCTTTAACTGGTATATGCTTGCATATATGCGCATGTCATAGCTTATACCTGGCAAAGTATAACCAATAATTTTAGCTCAGGAAATTTTAAATGGTGGCTGTGGGACAACGGCTCTAGCCTTTTAGCCCTGAGGTCAGTGATATTTGGTCTTGAGCAAAAGTTATGTAAAAAAAAGAAATTAAGACAGCAAGGTTAACTTGGGCCCTCAAACATACATCTTTTGATAACCTAACCGTTGAGGCTCATTAGGCCGTGGAACTTATGTACCTACTGAATGGACAGATTGATTAAGGGATGGGGGTTACAACACCAGCAACATTAACACTGCCCAGATATGGCACTTATTCTTAGTTCCTCTTGCATTTTCTTAAGCAAGCCCCCCGCCGTGCATATCTCCACGTACTGTACCCTTTTCCCCTTCCTTTCCACCATATTTTCACTGTGTAAGGTAAGACTTACAGCTACATGTATATGGTTTTCGATATTTATCCTTAGTCATTATCTGACCTTTGGTTCACCTTTTGCTCAAACATGTTGTTGAGTTAGGTCATTGATTGTAGATACTGTCAAAGGTAGGTGACATGTTATCTTCCATGGCCTTACTCAATGACAGGTTGAAAGAATGTAGAGAAAATTACTTATTGATTAAAATTGTTGAATCTCCATTATTCAAGGTCTAATGTAACTGTTGTAGGCGTAGTTTGTGGTAAGAATATGCTGGGACGAAACGTAGTTTCAATGAAATGTTATTAGCTATCACAATGGGTGAGTGAAGTCAAATGGGAAAATAAAATGATCAATAAATTTTTGTATTATATTATTATATAAAGCCATGGATTTATACCTAAACCTTAACATTTAATCCAATTTTCCCATGGCCATGCGATTGATTCAGTTATAAACACATACCTGTTCTGGCCATGCAGCGTCTTCATGAGTTAGAGAGAGCACACCCTAAATGATATGAATCCCCCAATCCAATTCCATAAAGCATTGCAATGGTTCTTATACTTAATTGTGCTATACACATCAGGAGGGTAAAATGTGCTCCAGAATTTTAAGAACCACAAAACTTTTCAAAATCACATCAAAAATTCCCCAAGTACTAACATTCCAAGGCTAAAGAGAGCATGCAGATCTGGGTTTTAGTGTGTGGAAAACATGCTGAGTGCAGGGTCACATGATCTCATCAAGGTACAATTTGTAAATCAATGAATTATGGGATGGCTTAAAACATCATCTGTCCACAAGCTATTTAGTCATGTGCTGAACCTGACCTGAATAACACCAGTCTGAGGACAACATGTGTAAGGGCTGTATACTGGTATGCAAATGCACCAAGCAGTTACATAATCACAGTATTGCTTTTCCACATGTAGGCCTATATAAGATAGAGGAAGTTACGAAATGTGAGTTAACATGGTTAGGGACCATCTGCGTAAATTATATGTGTGTCATTGATTTCTGGCTGGTATAGAAATTGTGCAAGAATATTGCACACGGATAAGAAAATCTTATTCAGTAGGCTGGGTTTTTGTGTACAAAAATGCATTGTTATTGTTTGTGAGCTATGCATATTATTTGGAAGGACCAACTGGTGCATGTAGTGCAAATAGTAGTACAGATTGTTTCGTTTTTGCCCAGTGGGGAATCATTGTTATCTGTTACCTGAAGTGATCATAATGTAAAAAATGTCAGTGATGAAAACCAATCTAAAAATGAAAAAAGTGCTCCATTTTGGTCGACAAATACTAGACACACTGGCACATTTGAAAAATAGTGCACCCTCACAATTTTTCAAAATTCATTTTTGCATGGCTGTAAAGCTTTTATATACATTAGCCCTCATCGGAAATGTTTAAGACCAAATCAGTGCCCTTATGGGTAAACAGAACGATTTTTATAATTAATGTCGCCGGCGACATTTATTCAGCAGACAACAGAAATGGCGTTTACACAAGAAAACACTATCGCCAAGCCGATTCCCATGGCATGAACTCTGTTTGATCGGTCTTTGTAACCTTTGGGTTTGATATCTAGAGTACAGTCAGTGATATAATGTAATAGACATATTTGTTGATTAAAGTTAGAGCAACTTAAAGTTGGCCTACAAATTTCCTGGATGTGGTAGCCTCTTATTGATGTTCCTCTATCGATCTGTTTGGAGAGTAGTTATTTTAAAATAATCTCTGTTCGTCCAATGGCCTAAATTTTTTTATTGTGTGTGAAATTGTGCTAGTGCCGCTTTAATTTTACACCAAGTACTCTTTGGTCATTACAAAATCAATGGTTCTAGCTCTCCCACATCAAAACTGATGAATATCGCATAAAAACTAATCACAGATGGGATTTTGGGGTGTTGCAAGAATGCCTTTCGATCAAAAGCAAAACTTTATATAGGCCTACCGTTACTTTCAGGTCATCCCCCTTTAATATGTGTTGTGATGCTTCTTGCATTATAGACTTTTGAAAACTGTGCATTTATAGCATTACATGTTGCTTTTGAAATTGTGTCGATGTATCTTCAAAAGACATTGTTGCTTACATGCCAACAAAAAAGTGGAAAAATATTTATTGTGTGCATGTAATTATACTGTTTGTTTGTTGCTCTTGTTTTTTATGGGGGGAGAGAGAGGAGAAAGAGAGAGGGAGGAGCGGGAGAGAGGAGAAGGGAGAGAGAGAGGAGGAAGAGAGAGACTTGACATAACAAAAAATATTGTATAATCACCATAGCAATATCCAAGGAAATTCACACAAATTGAGAAGAATGACTTTGAAAGTAAACAAACAAAACTGCATTTCCAGGGCTTTGTTTTGAGCAGCAATTAACTTTTGGTTGAGAGATTTAAGTTGATTATGCTCAGACACCTTATTCATTGTGTTTGTATTTAACCCCTCTGGGTTCAAACGCTTATAACATTAGTGAAGTTTGTATTGACCGTTGCACTAGTAGCGAGGCCTCTCCTGTTTAAAAAAAAGTGTTTGAGTGCTTTAACTTGAACTTCGCAAACTGTCAACTTGTTTTATGATCTTTGGTGGTTATCTGTTATTATCTCGCCAGTTACTGTATGGCAATATTTGCACCATTAAAGGGGGATGGCCCGATTTAAGGATATGGAAGTTTTCATCTTGATAGATGGCCTTCACTCCAAAACCATATCTGTAAAATTTGCGCATCTTTCAATTCCGTTTGATGTCTGTGAAGTGGAGCTAAAAACGTGATTTTGTAAGCCCCATAGAGTACTGTTGTTAAAATTAATTAGTTGGTCGACAAATGGGGCACATTTTCGGTCATTAACTTCCAATCCAAACATCCTTTGGACTCTAAGATTTCACAGAAATGAGAGAAAAAACAGTAGCTTTCCTTGATACCAAAATGTTGACCCACTTCGGTAATAAAATCTGGGGCCTTCTGGGGACGAGGCTATTAGCGATAGGGCCATGGCCCTTTAAATCCAGCTATTGTGAATTGGTCTAAATACATATTCATGTGTAAAACATTCTCAATATGATCACAGGTATAGCCAACGAGGTTCTATATAGATAGGAGGCAAAACGTTACGAATCTTTAGAAATTCACAGTCTCGCATGTTTTGCCGACCAAAAGAACCAGGAGTTACAACAATAGAAAGCATGGGTGCCCCGCTTCTTCCACATATGTGGGTGCCGCTTTGCATATACACTAATCGGGTAGTGTACAAATTATTGTATATGTAGCGGTGGCCAGGTGTTAAAAATCGTGTACCGGGATGCATGTGTCAGATACCTTTTTTCTCGTAATGCTTGCAATGCGCGCTTAGGTGAAAGATGGTATTCATTGAGGCGGTTTATTTAAATCAAGACGACTCTTGATGGTCATTTCATTCGCTGTGTGGCCATGGGTAGAAAAAAATTTAACCACCCAATAGCACACCCAACAATCCAAACAAACTGCTATTTTGGCGGATTGTTTGTATCGACATGAACTTATGGGTGTATACAAGAACCCACAAAACTGATAATGATTCCGTGCAATATTCAAACATGTAAGCGCCCAGCACGGAACGACTGGTTTTGAATGCGTGTCAAACCCCCTTGGGATATAGCCTTCGTTTAAAAGGTTACAAACAAAAGACAAAAACAAAAACTACAATAGAATGAAAGACTTCTGAAAATTAAAAAAAAAACTAAAAGTACCTGCGAAAGTATTTGGGAGCTGGGTAAAAACAGATCACCATATCCAAATCAGTTTCATGTACTGTATTTCTTCACTTTACCTCATTTCCTCCATATTTCAACCATAAGAAAATTTCGGGATGTGCAAGGACTCTATAAATTAGGAGAAAACTGATCCATACTTAACAAATTGTTTTGTTAAAAATTGGTAAAAAAAAATGTTTCCATTAGAGCCAAAAATCAGTTGCAAAATTGTTTTGATTTTTATTTTTTTTTTTTTCAGAAAGGTATTCTCTTAGAACAGTGCTCGAATGGGACCAAATTATAAGTTAACCCTGTCTACAGCCGATTTTTTTGTAACACGGTTTCCCAAGGGGGGGTGGTTACACCCACCCACGATGAATTTGTGTTAATAAATAGCACCCGATGCGTATGATTGTGATACCAATGAAGCTATGGTCCTCCTCTTTCCATTGATACCAAAATAGTACCAACATACCTAGATGGCGTTACAATGACGCATCAAGTCCCCGAGTCGGCAAAAATTGGAATTTCCACCGAAAATAGGCGAAACATCCAATTTTGCGCTAAAATCGCAGAATATCGGAATTTTCATGCGGTTTTCAGCTCTAAATGATGGCATTGGCTAGTTTTACATAAACATAGTTTTAGCCATCTGTGCATTAATATTTTTCACCATGCACCATAAAATATCTTCGGGTGGCAACCACCCCCCCTTCAACTTTGAGGGCATACCCTAACCCCGGTGAAGGCTACCTCACATTTTTTTCGCTAAAAATGACCGGAA
This sequence comes from Ophioderma brevispina, assembly GCA_023653785.1. Classification (NCBI taxonomy): domain Eukaryota; kingdom Metazoa; phylum Echinodermata; class Ophiuroidea; order Amphilepidida; family Ophiodermatidae; genus Ophioderma; species Ophioderma brevispina. The sequence goes on along the minus strand of JAMKCH010053935.1, from coordinate 31,010 downwards.
AGGATGAGAGAGAACGATTACCTAGAAGCTTTTACGAAAGTTTTAGCATTTAGCGCACCGGAGCGAAGTTCAACTAGGGGGGGGGTAACACACCCCCCCCCCCTTGGTAAACGAGGGTTAAAACGTGCAAACAATGTTACTGTAAAGGTTATTAGATTAAAACAAAAAGTATTGATTTGGAATTCTATATTAAAAATTAAGATTTTTACCTCGAGGACTTGTGCCCGGCAGTGGGGACTTTGGGAATCACATTCGGGAATTTGATATTTGGACGGGAAAATTTTGTTAATTTAAATAAAGAAAACCAAAAAAAAAAAAATGTATGCTTTAAAATGATCCAAATCAGCCTATTGGAACACTTTTTGTGGTCTAATATGTCAAACTATGACAAAAAGATGGATGGGAATATGAGCCCATGACTGTATCTTAAATGCAGATGACAGTGGAGGAAATGCTACATAGAACTCTGTTCATATTTTCCTATTTAAATTGTGTTTTTATTTGTTTATCTTGTATTAGGTATATGTGTTAAGCCTTGGAAAATTGGAAGTTCTATTTTGAAGTGGTAAGTATTAAAAAATGTAAATGTAAGTAACAAATAAAACTTTGGGCAGAGAAGTTTGGGATTTTGGAACCCAATAGGACCTATAGACTATTCCCTGCCTGCCATTTTAAAATTGGCACCTGGCAAAAAAACTTGTTTCACTGTTTGTGTGGGAGCCGAAAATATCATAGTTAATAAAATTTGGGTCAAGTTGTGCTCCAGGCATTGTCTGAAATTTATGAACAAAAATGGAAGCAACATGACTCTTTTAGAAAAGAATTTCTATCGATTGTATGCACATACTGGCTATATATGCATTAAATTCTTTTTAAAAAAAACATGGAAATCATATTAAGTATGTGAAAGCAGATAAGTGCACCACATTTGTTCCAATTGTTGAATGGCTATATAATTATTTTTTTTTCTAATTAAAGGCTATAGCAGGCATTGAAAATAAGATACAGAATTTTATTGTGTCAGTAGTACACCATTTATTTCAGGTGTAACCACACAATCAGTGTTCAGTATTGGACTGTGTAGTGCGCCAGCTGGATGTAAACTGGACTATTGACTGACATGAGGGCAGTAGTTCATATTAGCAGTGACCATGTTTCAGACAGTCAACTTTTATGTAGGTGCTTTGAATATCATGAACAGTGATATTGTTTTGTCACAGCACACTGTGAATAAGGCCTGCATTCTACTGCTGGACTCTTATTTTTGACTTTTTGCCGGCGACTTTTTGATGATAGTATCTCCCCTCTCCCATTTATATTGTTAAAGTACTTGCAAAGCAGCATAATTCATTCTTTTTGTCTGGCTAATCCTACCCTGTGGAGTTACAAAAGAAGGATGTGGAAGCATATTGTCAAAAGTGAAATTTCTGAAGTCATATGTTAATGAATAAAAATGCTCCGTTACCATTACTATGTTATCTTTATTGCCCCTTTAATGGTGGTAGCTGTGCTAAAATATGATATGACTTAACACAATTCAAGGAAGTGGTATCAGATCATGCCTGTTTGATACTTGCAAATTGATAAAGTGTATTGTATTTACTCTAATAAATGCACTTTAATATTTTCATAGGCGATAAGATTAATGGTTGTATTTTCAAAGGGCCACAATCATTTTGAGCTAAAGAATCAGCAGCAGAACATGGAAAATAAGATAGGCTCATTTTGCAGACAAAAAGTAGGCTGTATTGTTCCAGTTTGTTAATTGCTCTCTAAGCCCAGCTAACATGCTTTTGAAGTAGCCCAGCACCAGGTGCACAGGCCCTTTCTTGATGGGAAAAATGATGTGCCCTTTGCAATTGAAATTAGCAGTATGAGTTGTATTACAGATATCTGAGCCACTTGACATTGGTATCTTGACAGACAATTGATTGTAACTGATTGGTTATAGATTGTGCATGTTTTTGGTCCCCGCAGCGAAGGGGTAAAGGAAAGGTAAAGGGGACGGACCTGTAGAAATGCTCCACGTCCGTATGTGTGCGTGTATGTGGTGTGGTCCCACGCAACATCTTGGAAACTAGCAGGGTGGGTGTCCATCTCGCAAATTAGATGTATCGTCGAGTACGCACGGGTGGACGAAGTGGGTCGGGGTCAAAGGTCAAATGAGGTCAAGAATATGGTAAAAAATAGGGTTTAAATTGCGTGTTGTTAAACCTTGTCAACGTGATATCTTTTGAATCTAAGCAAGTGAGTGGTCCATCTTTGCACCATCTTATTTGTCGTTTAAGTAGGCGGCGGATGAGTTCGGAGAGATGGGTCATGTGCCAGGGGTCTAAGGTCAAATGTGGTCAAAATTGCTTCTTTGAACCTGTCAATTGTCATGTAGGATGTGAACTGGTGGGTGGTGTGTTCAACATTCGGTGCCAAAAATTTTGAAGGTCATTTCAAGGTCATGTGGGGGCATTCAAGGTCAAATCCCTACTAAAACATGTGTAGGATGTGAACGGGGGTGTGGAAGGTCATTTCAAGGTCATGCGGGGTCATCCAAGGTCAAATCAATATGCATGGTTGTATGGTCATGAAACATGGTGGTTGTAAGTCAACATTTTTATGCCAATTTTTCTCAAAGTCATTTCTGTGGGTCATATGGGGTCAATTCACTGCAATGGTGTATGGTATGAAACTTGGGGTGTGGTCAACATTCAGTACTGAAAATTTTTAAGGTCATGTCAAGTCAGCAGGGCCATCCAAGGTCAAAACAACTACAAATGGGTGTATGGTCATGAAAAATTGTGGGTGTAGTCAACATTGATACCAGAATTTTTCAAGGTCACTGGGGTCATCAAGGTCTTTAATAAGCTACTTTAGGAGCTCTCTGGTTCCCTTAACAAGCTCCCTGTTGATATTAAGCAGTCTTTTCCTCCTTTTAACTACCGAGACGAGCGGGGGACCTTTGTGGGTCGAGAACCGCTTGTTTGTCTGGAAATTCCTTCTTATTCCGGGGGAGGAAATCAAAGTATGAAGGATTGTAGTGAGAGTACAGTGGGGTGCTTCTATATGCTCATCCACCCCAAAAAACACTACCACACAAGGGTGTTGATTTCAGAAACTCCTTGATGGAGAAATTATTTAAAAAAATGCATGAAGTGTCATCAACATAGTGAGGGTAGTGAATGTGGCCGCCTTATACTCCCTCGGCTTGTATTCAGTTCCCCTAGCCGGTTTTGTTCCAATGACCCCTTTTTCCAGTCGGTAGTCGGTTATTACTTTCCCAGTTCCCCAACCTGCACTCTAATGACTGAGAATCAAAGAACATTAAATTCCAAATCCCTTATGGATTGGATATTTCACAAAATCAAAGCAGAAGTTTTTAAAGCCCCTATACAATAAGATTAACTAACAAGTTAAAAAAAAAAATTAAATTGATGTGAATACATCCCTAATTATGTAATGGCGAAGAGTATTTATTGATTTTTCAACATTCATTAAAGGTCTTTGGCCCTATCACTATTAGGGCCTTAGCCTCGTCCCCAAAGCCCCGATTTTAACGGAAGTGGTCAACATTTTGGTTATCAGAAGAAAGCTACTATTTTCTCATTACCCTGTGGAAACTCTTAGGGCCAAAAGGATGTTTGGCTTTGTAAGTTATATGAGGTATGAGCAAAATGCTACCCCATTTTGGTCGACCAATATTAATTTTCACAGTATACACTATGGGGCTCAAAAAATAACGTTTTTTAGCTCTCGCATCAAAACCGTGATTGAATACGAAGCGAAACTTTACAGATGGGGTTTGGAGTGAAGGCCACTCTATTAAGATGAAAAAACTTCATATCCTTAATCGGGCATTCCCCTTTAATAACATAAAAACTAGTGGATGGATCAAAATGTTTGGCAAAGCTGTATTTGTTATGAGGCATGTAACCACCACCTTCGTGAGGATTGAGTCTTCTGAGATGCATAAAATGAAAATGAAGATAAATGTGTCACATCTTTGTTCAGCATTTAAGGGTGGGTGTGGTAGGGTACTGTGGGGATTATAATCTTCACTTGGAAACCGAATAAGTTTGCAAAAATTGTATTAAAGTTAGTAATACTAATAACCAACTCAAAATATCCTACACAAGATCGAACACAGTACCTGAAGTGGGTCGCAAACAAGGCAAAAGCTCTTGACATAGGGGGCTGTGGGTAATAATTGAGAATAACGGGGTTGGTTCCTTCATACAAACCCCTTATGAATGTTGATGAGAGAAAGTCTTTTTTCCTCTCAGAGCCACCGACTTACTGACTCCAAAGCCCAATCGGGCATGTGGCTCAATTACAAAAAATTAGAAATGAATTGAATTGGGACTCATTTGATCTACTGACAGAAGTAGAAATGAAAGCGATTTATAAATAGGCATAGATCTCCAGATATTGAGGATTAAAAAAACTTGGCCAAGAAAATAGGAAATGACGACCTGAATTAGAATTCCTTAGAATTTGGACAGTTTTGACCTTCAGGTTTGTAAAACCGAGTAAAAACCGTGCTGAATTTCATAAATTTGATTTTAAAATATGAATATTGTATTTTATAACTTTTACTATTTTCAGTGGGTAATTGGCAATAATTGGCATAAATAAAGGCCTAGGAACTCAAAAGGTGGCAAGAAACCTGAGAAATGATGGGATTATGGTATGATTTGACATTTAAGTTAATTCAGCATAAATTACAAATGTGTTCACTACAGTAGGGAATAAGTCTTGTTGACTTTTGGATTATTGTTGGTTTTGAAGGTGATATGATTAGAAATACCATAGAAGGATCTTGATTTTTTGGCAACACCACTTCTGCCCATTGATCTGTCAGTTGTCGGACGTAGACCAGTTTATTCCCTAACTTGTTACAAAATTATCTTGATTAGCTCATTTGTAAAGAAATTACATGGCGTGTTAAGATGGAAGGTGTGCGTTAAGAGCGTGAGGTCGTGCTTTTGTTTGGCGTTTTCCTGTACCTAAATCTTAATCCAGAAAAGAAAACTTTTTGTGGTTTCAAATAGAGGACAATTAATTATGCAGTATAAGTGAATTCAGGTAAGCTTCTGTCTGAATTGATTTGATTCCATTTGTTTGGTATTAGCAAATAGGAAAGATATTACTTAACATGAGAAAATGACACAATCTTGTAACAGAAAGGAAAGATATTGTAATAAAATAAATTTAAAAAGAATTATACTCAACTATTAAAAAGTTTGATTAACTCTTGAAGCTGCCTTATTTCCAATGGGGTCCATGGACAGAGGACAGTCAAAATGCTATAAGGGGGGAAAAGACGGAAGAACACGATAAGAAAACATGCAATGCAGGGATACAAATTCAACGAGAATCGCAGAATCGATTCTCACAGTGATTCTTGTAGCATCCAGATACGAGAATCAATTTCTCCCATTGAATCATGTATTAATGTTGTCATTCAAGTAAATTTGAATTCCCGCATCGCTGCAGCCTGCAACAAATGCCAAAATTCAGCAACCTAAAAAATAAAAAAAATAAGGACAATTAAAAAAAGTATTACTATAGACCATTCAATGACTGACCATAATCGGCCAGTAGATGGCTCATATCCCTAGTTTAGATGTAAAATTACGCAGTCATGAGACGAAAGAAGGCGCAAACCCTTATTTCACGGAGGGGCATGGCATCCCACTTTGAACGTGGAGGGCTGCACTTTTCAACAGCTTATCATAGCTACACTAGAAAACGATAGTAAAGTATTGAAAATTCTCAGTTAAAGTGTCATGTGGCCTCACTTTGAAATGTACACCGCTGCGATGATGTAAGGAATGTAATTGATACAGAACAATTGAAATTGAAGAAACAAAACTGAAATTTTAGTAATTCATTTAAAATTTTACCTTTCTCCAAAACAGTTGTTGCCCTGTATGCGCTGTAAGATAGTTCTGGACTTATATATTCGAGACGTGTAGACAAAGCTGTTTATGACACTTTCGGATTGTGTGGCACGTCCATTTGAAACATTGTATGGATATGAGATTCAACAAAATGTAATCTTTTTATAGAGATGGAGAGAAGAAGGGTCTGTTTTTTTGCCTTTATTGTTATTTGCTGCATGTAAAAGTTGGTTTTGAAATCATGGTTGATCCCTATTGAAATGCAGTTCACCCAGGCATTCTGTTTCTGTTTGCTCATGATGACATTAATCACATCAACAACTAAGGATTTGAGCCATCTACTGGTGAGGAGTATGGACAATCATAAGAATTGACCTTGGGATGACCCCGCATGACCTTTGATCCACAACCATACAAATCGTCTTCTGAAGGTCAAGGGGCACCCACCCACAAAGTTTTCAGGAAAGTGCGGACCCTCGGTCTCCAAGAAAAAGAAAAATAGACATGGTCAGTCAGACAGACAGACCCACAGACCAGGAGCAGACCACTGGTATTAATATAGGGCCAGAGGTGGGATTAGAGACCGATCCCACGTAGCATGTGCACCGGAAGCCAGGGTCGGAAGCTACGCCTGGGCTCATTTTTGAATTTGGGGAGCGAGGTTATCAGAGCGATATTCAGACCAGAACGTGGAGTTCGTTGTTCGTGCAATCCAAAATCACAGTGGAAGATCCGTCTTTAACCAGCTGATAGTTTCATTCATCCAGGTTGATCCGCCTGGTATTCCTCGTGGGGATTTGTAGAACTCACAGTAATCTATGATGTGGCTATGGTTTGTGGCTTCAACAACCGCAGTTGGGTGAAGGTTCTACTCCGATATTGTGGAGGAAGAGTTCTTTGTACGACCAACACCAGTTCTGAGTCCCTCTGTTGCGGTTGACCCGTGCTTTCCCCCATCAAGGTAACACCTTGGGCTGCTAGATGGCTTGGCCACAAAGGCTTTAGGTTCAAAGTAGAGGATGACAATTGCTCATACCATCTGTCATTGATCCAGGATGATCCATGGGGATGCCGCGACTGCAGTGTCATGGGATTGGGTAGCAAAGTGATTCCGTGGAATTCTCTGAGCCTCAAAGGGGTTGGTGGTGGATAGGCTACCAGGTTCTCACATTTCTTGGCGAGCTTGATTTTCTGAAGGTTCCTCCTAAGGTTTGCGCGCTGCCAGAAAGGAATTGGAAGGTATTCTACATGCGTCGCCAAAAGGCAAACCACTAACAAAGTCTCATTGCATAATTCAGAACGACATCAAATCTTGTGTGAATGTACGCTGTGACTCCTTACTGGTGCAAGCGTATTCAAGCGTGGAGTATGCCATGGCAACAGTTGATGTATGTTAGGTGTCAAAGGATGCACCCCATCCAGTTCCTGCGAGCATTCTGAGGAGGTTGACACGGACTGCGTATTGCAGCGAATGCCTGGTGTGTTGATTGAAAGTAAGGTAGCGGTACCATTGTGACGCAGGTACTTCGGTGGTGGTCAATGTGACGTGGAGGTGCAGAATTTGGGAAAGTATAAAATAATTATCAATGTAAAAACGCAGTAAGTCATGCAGATGAATTTGTTTTGTTTGGGAATTCCACTGGCTAAGTCTCAGGTTGGAAATTACGAAACCCAATGCCACTCATCGACAGAAAAACGCCGTACTAACCTATTGTCAGACATAAATACCATCACAAATTTCATCGCATTAATAGCTATAAAGGCTGAAAAATATTCAAATATTCTCTGAAATTCCTTCGATCTCTAGGCGATCAATAAACAAACAGCTGTCACGTCGTTGGTCACCCTCTGCAGATGGCGTGTCAAGTAATGACTTGCGGATACCAGAGATTTCTTCTGTCATTTTTATCCATAGAACCCACCCCCGACCTAAGGGAAAAAATAGCCTGACGACAACTGGAATCTATCACTAACCCAGAAAAAAGGTCAATATCTTAAGTCGCCACTCATTCATTGAAATTATGGCTGTCAAAGTCGAACCGTTTGTGTGGGCGCCCAATAGGATTCGAACCGCGAGAAGTGCGAATTGTTATTGCCAATATCGCCGAAAGGCAGATAGGGAAGGACTTCCACCAACCTCTGATATAGGGCTTAGATGGTCTATAAAAGGCAGTGGGGAAAAACCTCTCAAGATTTGTGTTACTTGTCCATCCAGAGATGTCACTTTGTGCAGCTATCATGTTACATCGCACTTCGTACACTTCATAAACACAATGCGCTTGTTTATCACTCCCTGCACAGAAGCTATGACATCACTCCATACTTGAGAAAAGTTTAGTCTTTACAATTTTAAGGTAGGCCTACTTGAGTTCTTAGAAAGAAATACGGCCGCTTTTTTACCCTTCACTTTTTGTAGTCAACTTACGCTTCAACAATCTTTGGAAAGTTTGATAACATGAACCAGAATGTGCGTTTTAATTGAGAAGACACATAGATGCACCCATTTCCTGTTTCTCTGGAATTTGGACTCCACCTATATCAACACTGAAGCTCACACAAAACTAGTTCCTGTATTTACTTTGAGAAATTAAGAGCAAATATCGCAGAGGAATTGCAGGCAATGATGATGACGTATGTTGCATGCAGTTTGTTTTATCTGGTACATCGAAAATGGTTTAAATCTAAAGCGATAAGCCCTGAAAAAAGTCTTGAGTCTGCGTGACCTAGTGAGTAAAGGATATACATTTTGCAATGGAGCAAAGCATATGGAATATGTCGTACTGGGAGGATGTGGATATGGGGTCTGTCCATTTCTGACATATTTAAGGCTATGAAAAGTCTTTACAATCAAAATAAAATTATGGCGCCGTCCAGGCAGTGTCAAAATGTATTCTAATCGGGAAAGGACACTCATCACCAGCCTATTTTTAAATGCTATAAAAGCATGGAACCAAAGGGAGAAAATGGCAGGGGGGAGAAAACGACTGTTATTGCAGATTTCAAGATAGGGGAAGACTGAGTAATCCATCTAAAATGGGTAGAACTAGTTTGAAAGCAAAATCTCTTTCTTTTTCTCAGGAAGCAGGGTAGCAAAATTCTAGACTCGTTTCTGGATGATGCATGCCTCTGTGGCTCCGTGTAGAATAACATCAGCCATTGACGGTTTCCCAAAGCAATTTCATACGGCGTTGAATTCTTAAACTCCAAGGGATCCCGTACCTGTCAATGACCGATAAAATCAAATGGAATGGAAGGCCGCGCGGTGCCGCTTCATTCGTCAGATTGCATTGAAAGGCATTTTAAAAAGAAGTCAACAGGTTTTGGGGAAAGTTGTGCTTGTTTCTTACGGGTGGGTAGGGCTTACCTGTGTGTACATGCGCATATGCATGTGTAGGACACGTGTACAAGATGCGTGAATTTGTGTGTGTAGATGTGAGGTCAACTAACCTAGTTAAATTTAGATTTCTTTCTACCAGAAATTTAAAGAATGTTAGGGATGATATTAATTTAAAGAGTTGAAGAAAAAATGGAAAGTAAAATGATTTGTAAATATAGTGGGGGTTAGAATAAAATTCAGTCATAGTGGGCTTCATGATTGTAACACCCTCTTTTCTGTTCGGGGTTCATCAGATATCTTTGTTCAAAGCTTATTTAAAACATTTTTGATAATTCTGATGATGTGCTTTCATGTTTATGAGCAAACGCTTAAATTGCTGGGCCCCATCGGCAAATGTGTAGTCTAGTAATATCTGTCCAATTATGCATGGAGATAATCAAATTGCTATTTTCTGGCAGAAACTGCCGAATCTGCACACAAGATTAAGCTCACGTGCATTACGTCCATCAAATGGTTCAGGTGACATAAAAATTGCATCCGTTTTTAAGTTGAAGTAGCTGTGGATCACAAAATGCTTCTCTAATTAGATGAATAATTTACAGAAAATCTTTACAAGTCTATCTTTTGGACAGAAATACCTGTTAGAAATAGAAGAATTCTTCTCTTTCATCAATGCATTACACCAAGACAACAATTTTTATGGACATAATTTTTCACTCTTGACATTTGTAATGTTGAAGAATGCCACAGCTTCTTGTCTCTAGTAAAACATTTTGAGCATACCAATGTTTGATGTTTTGTTAATTCGCGCCCGTCAGAGTAAAAGAGTTGTAAGGCATTGGACTTGAAAGGCAGACAAGTAAAGAGGGAAAATGGTCATGCTAAAAATAACCAGTGTTACAGTAACATTTAAACTTTGAGGTCTTGGGTGTGAAATGGATATAGCAAAGTACTATGTCACCTTTATGCCAGGGTTAATACTAACAAGCTCTAGGGCCAGTACCCTACCAATAGGCATGATGTGGCATTTGGAGACAAGGCAAGAGGGGATGATGAATGGTGGGATTAGCCCAACCCGCCCTAAAGTGAGAGGTATTTAGAATGGAGATGTCAAAGAGGCAAACACGAGGGAAGCATTCGCTTTCAGTAGCAGCTTACAGAGCTTTGGCTTGAAATACTTCATCTGCTTATTTTAAAGGGGCATTTGGTGATCCACAGCTCGTCCCCCGACTTACCGAAAAGATGTTGAGATTTTATATCACTGAACCCGTTATTAGCCTTGGAAGTCCATGTGTGCCCAATATTACGTGCAAAATTCGATCGCCATCTGTAACGAAATTCGCAATTTTGTATGTTCTGTCATGAAACGGCCAGAAATTAAAGCACAGTAGCCTATGGGACCTTGGGAACGAGCATCTGTTCATAACACAAAAACGAAAGATCAGGATTGCTCAAATTTTGGAAGAAGCTTTTCTTCAAGGGATATCTGTGATCAATGAATAAAACAGAAGTGCTGATGAAATCACAAAATGCACCTTTAAGGAGTCACTACTACATATATACATTGAAGGAAATGAACAGGGGAAATCTCGTTAAAATCACTTGAGATAAAGGAGGGGATTGAATTTTATCTGTAGGATGCTGGAGGATTCATCATATCTATTGATAAGTAGAAAGGGGTATGACCCGGGGTGCGGGGGGGGGACGGGGCAGGAGGAGATTTTCAAAACTTCTAGAAAAACAGGGGTTTTGCACAAAAAAATAGGCGCGTTTTAACCAAAATGAGTTATTTTGTACTGATTCGCCCCCCCCATATGATGTTTCGCCCTCCCCGGGTATGCCTATGCTGCAATGAAAGCATTTAGGTGTACATCATTAGTAGGATTTGCCACAGGAATGGTCAATTCTGCCCCTCCAAGTCAGTCCTTTGACCAGTTGTGGGAGATCATAGAATGTATACTACATGGAGAGCAGCGATATTGAGGCCACCTTTTTTTTCCGATGCTAACTGGCTATCGGGCCTATGCCCCCAAACCCCAAGCCAGTACCGAGCGAGGGGTGTGCTTAGAATTCCCCAAGATATAACCATTTGTATTGGTGTATTGTACCTGACTCCGACTCTGGGATGAGTTGTAGGGAAACACACCGAACTATTTCCTATAGAATCGCACTTGTAATAGGAATCGACCAATGATTGGCACCATTAGTTCATAATTGTCCCCGCCGAACCAAGTTCGGGAGGGGACTATAAATGGGCTCTTGTCCGTATGTATGTCCGAATGTGTGTCCGTATGTCCCCGTAGAACATGTTAACCCTGAACAGTGGTGATATCTTTTTTTCTGGATGAGTTAGAGTAGCCAAACTTTGGTATATTTTTTTTTGTAGGAGGGATACCCCCTACTCACCATGTTTCATTCCCCCATGGTCCTCCCCTGGCTCTGTCAGGGTTAGGGGAAAAAGGTCCAGGGAAAAGGTTAATATTGCCAGAAAATGTCAACATTGTGTACAATTTAGCGAGTTCCATAAAGACTACGATAATGTAACTTGGTGGAAAGAAGCATGTTGATTAATCTCAACCTAATTAGATTTTGGGTGTACAAATATGCTAATTAAGTATCTAATTTGCATACTTTATGAATTTTTTTCCGCAAGGCTTGTGTACAGTTTTCTGGAGTTCTGTAAGGCGTATTAATGATGTAACTTGTGGAAGGAAGCGGGTTAAAAGAGTTCTCGACCTGATTAGATTTTTGGCAATTTGTTTTGTTCTGGTTGTTACACGTGGTCATTCTTTTGGGTTGCCAGCCTGTTTACATTCTTGGAAAGTGAAAAATACGTCAATTCAATGTTTAGCCGCTTTCCACACCCCTATGGGGTCCCAAATTTACAATTTTGTCACATGATTTTTAGCTCAGCATACTTAGTATGCAGAGCTATTGTTATGGCAATGTGTTGACATCTTCTATCTCTTCTCTCTCTCTAGCTATCACTCTGTCTGTTAACACATGCCATAATGCATCTTGTTGCCCAACGCTTGGGCCGATTGGAGCGAAAATCGGTCAGAATAATCATTGACCCAAGGCCCATGTGGGTGTAATCAAAGATATATCTGGAGTCAAAGGTCACGTGGGCCGATTAAGGGGCTTCTTTGAAAATCTCATAAATTCCTTCTGTGCCACAAATCAATTTTATAATCACTAACTTGGTTATAAGAACCGCTGACCCAAGGTTCCGATATTGGGTTTCACAGATTTGGGTCAACGGTCACGTGGGCCAATTAAAGGGGCATCTTTGGAAATCGTAAGTCCTTATGGTACCTAGCGATCAATTGCTATAATTCACTAACTGGTTAGAAGAACCGCTGACCCCAGCTCCCTATGGGGTTTCACAGATTTGTGTCAAAGATCACATGGACCAATTAAAGGGCATTTCTTTGAAATCTAATTAAATTCCTTCTTGTGCCACAAATCAATTGGCTATAATCCCAATGTGCTCAGAAGAATCACGACTCAATTCCCATATGGGTGTTACAGATTTGGGTCAAAATCACATGGGCTGATTAAAGGGGTATTCTTTGAAACTCTATTATTAGATTCCTTCTTGTGCCACAATCATTGTCTATAATCACTAACTGTGTCTAAGAAGACCCTGTCAAGCCCGTATGTGTATTCACATATTTGGGTCAAAAGGGTCACATGTGCCAATTAAAGGAGCATTCTTTGAAAATCTAATAATCCTCGTGCCACAATCAGTTGTGATGCGATCAAGCAAAATAGTCTGAAGTGGTCAAAATTTGATTTTTACTTTTTCAGGTAACAGGTCCATTAGGGTGTTCAAGATTTGAGGTCAAAGGTCACGTGGCCAAATTTTAAAGGGGCATTTCTTTTGAAATCTGTAAATTCCTGGTGCCACAAATCAATTGTGATAACACTTAGAACTTTGGTTAGATAGAACGTGACCCAAGGCCTATATGAGGTGTTCACAGGTTTGGTTCAAACATAACATGGGCCAATTGAAATGGGGCATTCTTTCAAAATTGGTAAATTCCTTCTTGTGCCACAAATCAATGCTAAAGGCCCCATACTAAGGACCTGCTGAGCTACAGCACCATTGGTGCTCTTGTTTCAAAAATAGTTGTTGCCCAAATTGAGTAAATTATAATTTTTACTAAAGTTAGTGAATTTTCAGGGATTTGCATGATTGAATTGTAGATTTCTTGAGTCATTTCCTGAGTAACCATTTTTTTTTTGCAGTTATTTTTGGCAAGCTAGTGATGCCAAAATTAAGGGAGCGACTAGTGCAAGTTTAGTCGTCACTTCGTGATCGCGATATTCGGCGGTGACAGATTTTACGCATCGCGTATATACGAGTTCGCCTTGTTATTCATGAGGTATCATAATGTACATATTCCAATTCTTGTAGGCAAACGGCTAACAAGTGGGCAGTCCACTCATTATAATGCGTGCCGGTTCAAAATATTGAAAATCGGCAAAAGGGTGGGGGTGACATTTTTTCCACTAAAAAGGGGGCCTTGTATAAAGCGTGGAGACGAAAAATAAGGGTGGCCGTAAAATTGATGTAAAAACAATTGAAACGTAATACTAACAACACTTCCTTCGCCTGCTCGCATAAGTGGTGTATCGCTGCCCTGGCCAGCTGCTCGATTCGCCAGCAGGAGATCATGAATGCATGTTATATATCTCATCGGGCGGGAGCTCCAATCAACATCAGTTTAGATCATTGTTTTGTATCGGTGATTGATCAATCGTTTATTTACTAAAAATAGCTGGGTATTCCCCCCTTTTGTGAATGAAAAATAGCTTTCGATAAAGTGAATCGCAATGACATGGATCGGAAAACTCCCGACTGATATTTAGCAAGTCTCAGTTTAAAAATGGCGGCGCCCATCGAAAACCACGGAGTTGTGATCTCGTGATTTTTGGCGAAGAAGATCAGATTCTGATGCAGAATTTGAGGCCGAGGGATTTGATGCAGATGAGGAGGAGATGAGGAAGAAAGAAAAAGCTGATAGTGGGTTATAAAATGACTTCGATATTGAGAGATGATCATGTACCAAATTGCGTACGCGTATGTGCCCAGTCATGCCATTCTGAGACCGAGCCTTGACTGGCAGGCTAACCTGATTTTCACATGGATGTTGCATCATAACACAACAGTTTTATTGGTACCTGTGTGCTAATGTTGAGAATTAGGCCAACAAAAAAATACAATGATTATAATATGTATAGAGAATTGTCACTTTTATTATAAGAGCCACATGTCCAATTCTGTGATGGCAGTTTATGTTACGTTTACCATTACTGGTATCACAAATATTGCTCAAATGGTTAGAAAGGGTGGGGTGTCCGTGAATTTTCCGTATAAAGGGTGTCTCAGTAAAAAGGGTGGGGGTAAAATAAAAAGGGTGGGGACAAACCCCACGGCCCACTATGGCTAATGGACATTTTGCAGAGGATCTTTCAACTTTCTCAACATCCAGGTTAGCATTTGTACACTTGTCCATTCTTGTGGATTGACAATGACAAGCAATGCACATAATATTCACTCCTTTAGCACCTAGCACCTATACATGTTGGTGCTTTGTCATCCTTATGCCAGTCAAACCCTTATTTCACATCTAATGAAAATCGTGATGAACTAAATAGCATGGTGTAGCCCTCTTACCCTAACTATCTTTGTTGGAAGGCCATGTCCTCTCTGTTGAAACTTTCTGAAACCCATCCATCACCCCTGAATGGAGAAAGTTCTGTTTGTAGGGTGTAATTGATATTTTGGTCTGTTCCCCTAAAGCAAATGTATACACTGCAACTGCTGACAAAGCTTAAGTAACAAGAGTAATAGACTTAAAATGAATGAAAGTAAATGAAAGTATAAAGCTTTGTGGCAAACTAGAACTTGTGTGTTTGTAACACATGTAAGAACAGAGGTGTCTGCCAACAACATACAAAGTTAATGTACTTTATACCTCATAAAATAACTTAATTTCCCTCATTTTCAACACATCTGGGGCGCATCCCAAGCGGCCCGACAGTCAAGCTAAATTCGGCAGCAGTAACTACTCATTGCTAGAGAGGATATCGGGGACCCACCCCTTTGCTACTCAGGGGCTTAATCCCATTGGGAGATTGTAACCCTAGCGTTGTTTGCTCGCCTGCCACCGCTGCACTCTCTCTGGCAATTGACCCCAAAACAGGAACAACATGAAGCTGATGCATGATGTGGACTAGGGCTGAAGTCTTTGGCATTCTCACCTTTAAAACAAAAGTTTGCAAAGCTGATTGAGCGATAGATTGGGCAGTGTTATCACAGTGTTGCTAAAAAAAGGTTTCTTTAAAATTATTGCTAAGGATGTGGAGGGAAGTTAGAAATTACTAGTCTTGAAGACGTGGTTTCAGTTGTTCATCACTCTGTTGGTTCTCATCAGCATAGAGATAAGCCACAAGACAGATTTGAATTCTCATTGCCATCATGCCAAATGAAAAAGGGTAGGAAAGACTAAGGATATGTGCCCTAGTGGAAGCATTGTCATACTTTGTATTTTCATTCTGAGTCCAACAGTTGGCAACTTAATGGTTCACTTGATTTTGGCTTGTTCTAGTTGACTATTTTTCACATCTAATGAGAGCGATATTCAAAATAACTCACTAGGAGCTAATTAAGTCTATTCCCATGATGCAATTCAGCATCTTCCATTCACCTCTGTATTTAGAAAGCTAACAGACTAATTTTTGGGTACAGCTTATAATACCCAGAGCACAAAGTCCGTCCTGTCAAGTCATACATGTACTGCCCACTGAACTCGGACCTCGGTGGATGAGCATGTTATAGCCCGAAGTGGTTCAGTGTACCAAGTCAAATTCCCATGCATTAAATTATACTACTCCCTAATAATCATGAAATGATTCAAAGTAAAGCCCAACATGACTGCATGCCCAATGATGGAAAATTACCTATCAATGAAAGAAACAGTGACATGAAATGTAATTTGCCGCCTTGTAAGATGTCCTACATTGTTTTACCATTGATTTCTTGTAGTCTTGAGTGCTTGATTCAGTCTAACCCCCACCTTAGCCGTGGGTCAAGTTGAGTCAACCTCACATAGACGGGATTTGGGTAATGGACTTGTCCGGAATCTTTCTGTCGGCATCCGGTGCTATTCCCACAACTTGGTGAAGTGAAATCATTAATGCAACAGCACATTGTTACTAGTGGACCCTCACACTTTAAAAGGTGTAACAAGAGATTTCACGTAGCAGGTGTCCCTATGATTTTTGCACTAATTGTAAAGCTTTCTTTCAAAAATATCCCGATGTGAAAAGAATTAAGCTGAGAATCATTTCTTGGTACAAAATTGTGAATTTTTTAATTATAATTGTAAAGCTTTGTAAATTGGGCTTTAGAATGTTCTTTTAACAGTTGAAATTAATGCCAAAATCAAAAATTGCCTTTTTTCACTTTCAAGGCATCTCTGTAGCCAAATACAAAGTCAGAAATCTAATGAGTGTCTAATCTATATGAAATCACTCCATATGACACAATATATGGATGCCCCAAAATCTCTCATTGTAACTTTTAAACTTTCTGAAATATACATGTTCCTTATTCGTTATTTTAATCTCTACCGATGCATATTGGTAGCTTTGCTATTACTTTAAATGTTTGCTGTGGTTAATTGCTATTTTTAAAAATTATTATCAATGGTGGCTTATGTTTAGCAGTCTTAGTTTCACTGCACAAAGATATCAGTGGTATACATTTTGCTGATAGAGCCGAAATGGATGGATCTAATAACATGCATAGCAACTGGGGCAATAATAATAGGCAATTCCAAGAATTCCCATCTCCATCTCCCCATAATTAGCTTGTGATAAATTGAGTGGCATCACCCAACCTGCCATGCTCCATTGACTACAACTGTTCATTATGATTATAAACCCTAATTTTCATGATGGGTGTTGCACAGTTGTACATTAATTTTATAATCAAGTCATGAATTTGTGAGTAATTTTCTGTTACCGCAGACGTCCCAGGGCTCTGCTACCGAGAAAGTGGTTGTATTTTTAATAAATTTCACAAAACAACATGGTGCCGACAGCACGGTAGAAAACACCAACAGCTCTACAATGTAATTATATACTTGGAGAAGTATTACATGCAATCATGAATCATGTCATGTACTCAGACTTGATAGTATATTATTAATTTAATACACTGTCCAATTTATACATGAAATAAGAACCTCACATTCTATGTGATGTTACCACCCCCGCCTTAACCCTCGGCCACAGCAGGCCTTTGAGGAGGCGTACATGTGTACTAGTAAGGTTCAATGAACAGGGGAGGATGTGGTTTTCCTGTAAATTAATATTTCAACAACTTTCATCAACATTTACTTAGATTATTGTGGCCGATATTACGCTTCCAGTTCAGGAAGTGTTGTTCATTGTTATGATTGTTGTGTCAGGCTCCCAGGTGACTGGAGGTGGTGAAATTTTTAGTGTGTAGGGGAAGGGAGAGAGAATGCTGGAGTCGATGAATGTTGGGATTAAGACTTGTGAGTTGCATGAGACCAACTGACGTCTAGTATCCATTGGTACGTAATCATGTGTCAGTTCGTGGTGTGGTACTTGGAGATCTCCGATTTGTGGTCAGACTCCAAATCCCTTGATCACCAAATAGGCTTAACCATAATTCATAACCACTTAAGGAGCATTCTTAGGTAGGCCTATGTGTATTTTATCCCTACAGGGGTGTGTATCTTTCTAGAAAACCCCCAAATTATTCACCGGTGCTACCAGTGTGCTGACCACATCCTTCCCTAGATTCCTTTCTCAACATGTCCCCACCCAAATTGACCCAATTCATCCTACACCATACAAGCTGATATAGAGTTAAGGGAAGCAACCATGATGACTTAATTCTTTTATGTTCCCATTTCCCCCTTGCAACCATCCACATTTTGGGGATGGAAAGAAGCAACTCAGTCATACCTGGGATGAATGGGCCAGCATTTATTTTATCTCCTCACACTTTCCACATACATGCAGCATTAATGTCAATCTTTTTATTTAAACTCCAGACTGTCTTGTAACAAAAATATATGCAGTAGTTATATTACACTTAAATAAACAACTTATTGCAATTTCTTCAAAACTTGAAAATTATGAAAAATGTACATCAAAATAAGTTACAATATGAAATAAGTAAAATTGTGCTCTTTGTTCCTCTTTACCAACACTACATAGAGAATGATCAGTTACGATTACTCATAACATGAAAATGGCGAATGATCCATGTGAAATAATGTAGAATCAAACATTTTTTGTAAGATAAACTTTGACGCAAGTCTTGAACTTACCGCAGGCACGCCTAGTCTTGACTGACAGTCTTGTGTTACCATTGTAGTTGAGCATTATTCCATTGTTGTCTTGGCATCAGTCTAGAACTGTCTACTGGTGTCTGATTTATTGTTCCAATTGTATCCAGTCTTTCAATCAATTAAGAAAAAGAAAAGTGGTCATTTTTTTAAATTTCACATTCTACCTTTAAGATCATTGAAACCCATTTGTTTTCTTTCTCTGCTCTTAGCACTAACCAAGAAACCTTGTTTTCCTTTAGAGTGTTTGTTTGTGTTGTGTCACCCTTGCTACTTATTGTGAATGTGTTCTACTTGAAGATGTCATCCATTGACATGAAGCTCTTGGAGTGTTCAAATTGAAGTGTACTAGCTGTTGGCTAAGTCTATGCAAGCAAAAGACAGACTTTGAATAAGGATGGATGACTCTCAGTCTAGTAAATAGTTAAGTTGAGATAAAAATTGATGATTTTAATCAAACATTCATGATTTTTTTTAAAGTCAAATAACTTTGCTATAACTCTGTAATAAGGTAGTTGGTAATTTGAGCTTGAATTTGTTACAGTTTAATCTCTGGGTTTATAAAATTGACAGTTTGCATTGTGGATGATGCAAATATTGGCCTCCTTAAGACAACTGTGAACTTGTCAATTGCAGTGATTTTTGTCTTTCTTTCAAGATTTTAGAATTATTTTTGTTTTTCATATTTTGGAGAGTGATCCTATTCAAATTGAACCATTGAACCCTGGGCATCACTGAAAAAAAATTTGTTCATATAACCCATGGTCAAAAGACAGTTCCACTTATTATATATTTTTCAGCAAAACAGAAGATACATTATTCTTTATCTTTTTAAGTAATATGGAATAAAATTGTAGCAACAGCAACAACATCAACAACAACATTGTATTCATTAGCACAGATGAGACCTTGATGCACTGCAATTGTTTTGTTATCGACCTTTCAATAGCAAATATGGAAATAAGGGCGGCATTGGCCATTTTCCTCAGCTCAGCCTGGGCTTTGCAATAGAAACTCCCTCTGTGGACAATCAGTTGGCAAAAAAAAAAGCAGCTTACTTTCTCACCAGTAAACTTAAGTGCAATAGAAATATGCCAATTTGTTATCCAGACCAAAAGAAACAATAGAACTTTAAAGGCAGCCGGTTAATCTTTTTTTTTCTTTTCCAAACAATAAAATTGCTGTGGGCTTTTATTTTTATGTCTTCTAGTTGCAGCAATACAAATACAGATATTAAGAATTCAGTGTATACTATTATGGGGCAGATTAAAATGTATAAAAAGTAGAGTTACAGAGTGTGAATGAACATTTTACTCATAGATCGAGGGATGAAGAATTGGAAGGGCATGCAACTCAGCACCAAACGAAAATCCAATTCTGCTGTAATACTCCCTCGAGAAACGTGATGTTCAAACATTTCTGCCAAGCAAAATCCACCCATTACTCAAATGTAAACATATCTTAAAGCTCAGAGTGTGGTACGCAAGCAAACACCACCTAAACCCTAGTAAACAATTTGAGCAGAATCAAAGAAATTCTTCCCTAAACTCCTCCAGTGCTGAGCCACGTCCCTCCGATTCTCAACCATCGCTATCTTATGTTACATCAATGTCAAATGGAAAAATATAGGTTTACCCAGTTTGTCCCAATAATATGGTTACAAGATGAGGCAAAGTGTCTAACAAATTTACTACTGAAGAAGCATTACAGTCGTTGTTTAAATGATTGATTACCACATATGAACAAACAACACCAAAAACATCTTGGGAGGGGGGATTTTTGTTTTCGTTAAAAACACATTGTAACTATAAACAAGCAAATTAATCTGTATATTTCATTGTGAAAATCATGGAGGATAGGTAAAGGATTTGATTTTGGTTACATAATAAACTGATCTGAAATACAATCACCACCCACCCACACCCACCCACCCACCCAACCACCCATCAGCCGAAACACCACCCCCCGATATTACCACCCACCGAATACCCACCCACCCTGTGGTCATTTATTGTACCACTCCCAATTGTTAATTGTTAGCAAAAAGTTTTGAGAAAGGAAAAGAACTAATGACCTTACGGAGAATGTGATGTACATCTTCATGATTATATAGCTATCTAGCTGTTGTATGTACCACTGTTACCATTCAGAGAAACGCAATATACGCCTCACATGGTGGTGAATCAGCGTGGATACTTCAAGTATTTATCCAAGGCAGCAGTTCCACTAGCCAACATGCATATCACCTTACATGTACCATCACAACCCCGTTGAACTTTACACAGCCTACAAAAATATACATTTTTTTTACACACCCGCATGCATGAAAAGTTATATGTACAAGTTCAGCGTATGGTATGGCTCATGCAGGCGATAAAGCCAGACAGACAGTTAAACTGAGGCAGGTCCACAACTTATTCTGGCGCCTAGGGGGTCGTCCATGGCAACAGCATGCCAGCCTAGTCCAGCAGCATGCAGCCAGCTGTGAGGGTTTTATGACAGAGACAGGGAGTAAAAGGTTATTAGAGGCCAGCTCAAGGCCGTTCTTGACGGTACTCATTCTGTGCCGAGAGCTTGTAGTAAGGCCGCTTTCTGGAAGGAGGGATTGTTCTTTATTGCACTGCACGCTGAGGTGTGTGTCTGTGTGTGTATGTCCGTTGTGGTGCGACATAGCTAGGTTTTTTTTATATCTGCTGAGAACTCACTCACTTTTGTACTGGCATCGCTATTTTGTACGAGCACATTAAGGGGAAATGCGTAGGATATTTCTACAAACTTCATCCCACACAGCGCCTTTTTAAAACAATTTAGCGGATTTATGCGTCTACTATACCGTCTGCCTTTGGATCTCTTACCTAGGGACTTACTCTAGGATTAAGTGATAAAAAGAAGCATAGTGAGTGCTTTGGTCTTGGGAGATTTTCCCTGGTGACTGTTGAGGGACAGAAAATAACAGAATTAACAGACAACAAGGTCTACCAGTTCAATCAGGATGCCGAAGGTCGTAAGTGTACTAATGCTTGATATCTGAATTTTGTGAACATATTTTATACACATTTTATTAAAAAAGAATGGTAAGTCAGTCTATGAAATACAGATTTCTTATAACATTTAAAAATTTGTCTCGAAGGATTTTGTAAAGAAAACTCATGAGACATACAGATGTTAATGTGTGTCAAATTTAATGTATCCAAAAGTTATTGAATGAACTTCAAAGGGGGTGCATATAAGTTCCTTTTTCATAGTAAAATGATGAAATTTGTGAGTGTGCAAGGGATGGTAACTTCATGTTGAATTATGTATGCAGGTAAACAGATGAAGAGTCGGGGTAGCATGTGTGTGAAATTTTCTGGCCATGTGAAATCAATGTACGAATCTTGTATCAGCAACTTAAAACTGGTGTCAAGGTCGTGGAATGTTTCACACTCAGCCTTTTGGAACGACTAGAGATGGTAGCAATTATGTAGTTCTCAGACTCTGACAGGGGTTTGTACAGTGATATGTGAGACGGGAAAAAACGAGTGAGTGAGCTCTCGCAAATCAGCATGCATGTCTGAGCTTGTCCAAATTTGTACCGAAATTTTGTGTCACACTGAAAGCTGATTCGTTGTGTTGTCACTAGCCTATTTGAAGGCCGATTGTTAAATGATATCAATTGAATTGCACTATTTTATTTTATTCAAATCAGGAGAATTCTTTCGATAAAAAGATGTTAGGCGAATTCGCACAATCTGAATTGGTGGTGATGGAGTGCAGGAACGAAATGCTGAATTGGAAAAAAATCTATAGCGTTGACAAACCTGAAATAAGTACATTGTAATATTAGCCTGGGAAAACATGAAAAAACAGAACATTAAAAAATGGGAGGGGTTAGGGGTTTGTGCATCTTATTATAAGTGTGTTACTGAAACTTCTCTTACCCTTTCTTCTGTCAGGTGACCCATAGTTCTGAGCCAAGAGTATTAAATATCGGAGTACGAGTAAAATTAAGCAAAATAGCTTAGTGTTGTTAAATTGATTACCTAAGTTCAAGCTATACCAATTTTTTTTTATTTTTAAAAAAATTTTTTTTTTTTTATCGTAAAAAATAGATTAGTATTGGTTTGTAGATAAATGAGGTTGTATTTTTGGTTGCTGTGTAACAAAAATAGATACTCCGGGAGGCTTTTTATACAAATAATCTTGAAATTTTTGACAGGGAGGGGCTTACGTTAGCAGCAGTACCACCAGCAAACCAGTCGGGAGGGGTGTGGCATCTACACAGTTGCAGGGACAGGCCAAAAGACTGCCCAAAGGGCAAAAATCTGTTTATAAATAATCAAGGTTTAAAATTAATGAGTTTGACCTTTGAATTGAACGTGATGTTTTTATCAACTTCTTAGTTATATGGTCAATTTGAAAGGAGGGGATGCATTTCCTGGATAGAAAAAAGGGACTTGCATAGATGGTTAGAGAGGGTATGGGAAGTGGAAAAAATGACCAGAAATGGGGGGGGGGGGCGCAATAAAAAACTCTGTCAATGAAATCATACGGCCTATTAGTTTGAGGTCTTGAAGTGCAAGGTGATGTTGGCTTGAAATTTTACTGAAAATGTTGCATAAATGCCACACATACACAAACAAATGCAGTTGCAAAAAATGCACTGCAGCATCACTTTGCCACAACAAACCAGGCCATAGAGTATCACTTTCCCCCACCTACAGTTATCTTATAGGAAAAAGTTGGTGTTGTTGCCTATACGACAAAGCTAGGGTTGATGCCTAAGAGAGCTTATTCTGGCATTGAAGGTAAAGAATGATAATGGCATCTGATGTCTGCAAATATTTCAATTTGCTAGATTAGAAGTAATGGGTGCCTATAGCTTTCTACACCGCAATTTGTATGTGCCTGGCATTAAAGTTTCATACTTGGAAATGGGTTAGTAAGCTCTTATGAGACCACTGAGTACAGCAAGTTCTTAACATTTCAATACAAATTCTTAGGCTTGAGCAGTTCGAAGGAAAAGATTCTTTAGGTCCCTTGGGGACAAGGGGAGATCAAGAGACAAGACAAAATAGTCCCTTATAAACTCCGAAAAATAGTGTATTGCACTTGAGCGGATGGTTTGCCCAATTGGTTAGACATGTCCCAATCAACAGTCAACAGATCCATGGTCAAAAAAACGTGCCATGAACGGCTCGTTAGTCAACCGCGTGGATTGTAATATAAAACACCCCGTCTTTCTAATAAACAAATTTTTGTGTTAGGAAATAGCTATTATACAAATCATTTCGGAATAAGCAGGAACATTTTGTCTGCTCATGAAACGTTTGCTGAAGGCTCATCAATACAAAAAATATGGTTGCTCAAAATTCTATATAGCAAAATGGGTTTGCCACATATAATGGAATACCGTGTTGTTGATGGTTTGCAATGTTTTGCTGGAAGAACAACCGGTTAAATTAATTTATGAAAAAATCCATGATCCTTGTTTTAATTTTTTTGAAACAATATAAAATGGAAATTTTTTGTCAGTATGACAAGTACAGCACTTGATTTTTGACCCTAATTAGAAAGAACTAGCAATATGATCTGAAGATAAGCTCTCTTTGTTGTGACTTACGAAGAACATAAGTGGGAATAACTAGGCTTGCGATCATGTAACAAAACTGCGAAAAGCATTTGTGTACGGGTTAGTAAATTTGTCTACACATGGTGTTTGAATTGCTGACTGAATTGTGCCTAGTGTTCATCCTAGTCTAGCCCTAGCTATCCTCATGTACGTTAGGTACAGTTTGTCCCGGAATTGTTCATAAATGCAACTTGCCAAATTTCTTCTAGCCCACCTCTATTGTCACGTAAATATTGTCCAATCATTGCTGCTGCATTTGATAGGTTTCTTGGCTGAAAAAAATGTTTTTGAGAGACGGTGAGTGTAGTTGACATTTTACGGTTGCACCCTATCCCTGAAAATATTGTAGTGCTACCGTTGACCCAAGTAAGAAGAAGTGCTATTGGTACTTTTCAAAACGTGTGTCCCTTTTGGATCTCAAGGTGCAAATTTTCACCAGTTCAGGGCCAAGGGCAGTTATGGCTGATATGAATCATTTTAATGGTACATGGTCATTAGGTGAAAGCCTATTATGGATCTTAAAAGTTGCGATAACCATCCCTAAGAGACTTTTTTGGGGGGGAACAATGTAATTAGGGTAAAAAATAACAAAGGGATATTGTTAGTACCAATTTATGGGAAGGAGGGGGAAAGGATTTTGATTAGGGCTTCTGTGCCTCCCCTCCCCCCATCCCACTGGTTATGCCATTGCTTAAATTGCATGGTGTTGTGTGCTGATAGTCTCCATAGCGGCATTGGTTTCTTGATATTTCTCTTCATATTCGAGAACTGTACTAGAATAAGGTGTGCAGAACCATTGAACTTGGGCCTGCACTTCTCCTTCATTGACTTTACCATTGTCTTGACAGTGAAAACCACAGCTTACAAAGCGCACATTGACAGAGGCACCACAATAAGTAGAAAAGACCTTTTCAAAACAAAGTTTATCAAACTTGATGACTTCTGATAAGCGTCCCAATGGTTCATCACACGCAACTGTTGGGCACAGCACTTACGCGTATTCGCCTTTGCGTAATGCGCGTCACTGGAAAGTGCTTGTGAATGTATACAAGCGTATAAGGATGCTCGCGTACATTGTATATTGCTCTGAATGATTCCGGTGTTCATTTGAAAGGTCTCTTGGCCGTGGTGTGAAGATGATTTTAATGGTGATTTTCTTTTGAACGAGAAAAATTGAACCAAACCTATAACTTGCCTAGACTTATATACACAGTATAACGAAACAAGGAACTATGGGTGTGCAGGTGCAAGGGAAAAGGCATTGAAGAGGCATGGGGCTTTAGATGTGCATAACAGGAACTGAACCAAAAAAATGCAAGACTTTCTAGGCTACTTTGGAATCCCACAATGGGAACAATTGTTTTTAAAATTAGGTTTTCACTTAGCTATGGGAAAAAATAAATATATTTATCATTTTAACAAGTTATTTCAAGAAATTGCCTTCATAAAAGGTTATTCAGGGATTGAAATTACTAAAACTCTGGAGCTTCTGGAGTATTCATTGGCCCTGGACCCTGCCTAGATGACGCACAGACACCTAGCTCACTATAATGCTAGAATCTGAGGAGATTGCATGATGCAAATACAAAAAAACATACCTTAATTGAAGATACATTTCAGACTGCAAATTACTTTAACATCACAAGTAGTATTGTGTTAATGGACCGGTGATGAGCCTGCACTAAGTAGTACTGTAAAATGTAAAAGTGGTAATTTTTGTGCGTGTACTTTTTCGCACTTCTGCAATTTTTAGCATTTTCACTTGTTTTTAAATTAACCTTTTTCAGCTATCCTCATAGACTCACACACAAAATAAACATTTTAATGTGTTCTTAATTTCGTGCTTGCTCAGAAGTGCACAAAAAGCGTGAAAATTAATGTAGCACAAATATTTCACTTTTACAGTATTCAAAAGCAAAACCAGCAAATGTTGTAACATTCATGAACCTAATGAGTATGTAATTGTATGTGAATAGCAGCTCACTACCAGCAAGGATATACAGTTAATGTGGAATGGTTGATAAGAATTCACATTGAACATAACCGTGGGCATAAATTGTAATTAATTTTTCATTTCATAATTAAAGCAGCGAGAAAACCCAGTGTGCCATCAATGTTTCGAACACTATTAACCTTAAGGTTATTTAATTATTTGTTACTGTTTTAGCTGTAGCATTGCACAAGCTATTTTTATTTCTGAGCAAACAAAACATTTTGCAATCTCTTGCATGCCATATTAAATATCCAAACCATTAATAAAACTGGCTATCATTTATGACACAAAGCTAATAGCAACGGCAAAGAACATACTAGGTCTACTAATTTCTTATTTTATGGTCTTTGCAAAAATATTTTACCTTTATTAAAACACTAAAATATTTAAATATTTTTTTATTCATCTTTAAAGCAATGGTTCTGATACCTTATATTAAACATTATGTGTGCAATATGGTCGACAAGGAGTTACATAATATTGCATGGCTCGATGATAACAATATATTGCAAGTACTTAGATCTAATATCAAGCGAGTCTAAGACGAACGTGGTATTTTATTGGTGAGTGTGATATTTTCTGTTATCAACTAAAAAAGCATTCAATATTATTATTATTATGCAAGAAGAATCTGACTTGACAACAGGCCAGTGAAAAATAAAATTCTTTAGGTCTTTAGGTTAAAAATTTTCTGTGAAAATTTATGTCCATCGTGAGCATGTATTACAAAGTTCCTACTGACACTGCACTTATTCTTTATGTATAAAAGAAATCCATGTTATCAACCAAAAAAAACCCATAGATTTAAAAAAAAAAATCTGCCTCAGTATTCTCCGATTCCAAAGAATAGTTATAGGTTTGGATTTTTTGGCCAAAAAAAAAATCTGCCTCAGTATTCTCCGATTCCAAAGAATAGTTATGGGTTTGTATTTTTTTGGCCAAAAAAAATCTGCCTCAGTATTCTCCGATTCCAAAGAATAGTTATGGGTTTGGATTTTTTTGGCTGTCTTGATTTTTAACCCTTGCGCTAGCAGCGCCAGGGTTATAGCTATGACGCACGAGGAATGTAGTCCCAATTTTGTGTGTATTTTGTATATCAGGGGCTACATCTCTTATTGTATGGTGACAAAATTTTGGAAGTGGGTAGGGGAGAGCCTGAGTCAGGGACGTATAGAGCGATCTCCCAAAATCGGGGTGTAATTTGTCCGTTTGGAGTCGTTTTTTACAATCAAAGTCCAGAAATTTCAGCTTGAAAGTCATCGGCCTTGTGTGCATTTTCTATGGTGGATGGCGAAGGCAAAGGATTTACAGTGTGCAACTCTATGCTCAAAGTAAAGGGTCTTCTTGATCATCTGGTATATGTCTTTCAAGTTAACCATTTCACTAATTAGCATTGAAAGTTTTACTACCAAGTTTTAGCACTTTAGGCATTTGACCTTACTAACAGGTCCATGGTCACACTCACTCTACCTCTGGAAGAGAGAATATTTGAACAAACTATTTTTAAACATATCTATACTTTAAAATTTCAAGTAGGCCTTCTTCTTAATAACCATAATGTAAACTTAAAATGTTTATTAATTTAATCATGTCTCATTATTAGAACTCAAGCTTTAGCCATTTACCACAATTAATTTCCCCACATTCTATGTGAAAATTAAAGAGCTGCAAAAATTGTTACTCTGGTTTGGAAGGGGATCATACCAAGGACAAAATGAATTGATCTTGATAACATAGTTGCTAATTTAGAGAGAGAGCAGCCAGGACAGCCTGGTTCCAATACATTGTAGCTGGTAATCACTTGGCAGTAAATTATGCATATCTAGTTAAATGATAGTTATGTTATAACTTCAATTAGCACTCTCCAATTCACAGTTGGGATTGTCCTTGTTATCTTCATCCCAGAGTAAACTTGATCCTGGGACTTGACCATACTTGGTTTCAACTTTTAGACTTTCAACTAGCAGTGGTTATTCAAGTAATTTTCATCTTCTTAGGACTCTTAGTTGTGGGAGTTATTAGCTGAACAATACTTTAGTCAGAAAAAAGTATGTAGGGCCTACCTTTCCTCAACAAACATTTGTTATACATGTAGAAACATAATTTGTTTTTGAAACATATAAATATAACAAATAGTGAATACTCTGTATATAATCTTATTTGATGTGGCAA
Organism: Ophioderma brevispina; assembly: GCA_023653785.1. Classification (NCBI taxonomy): domain Eukaryota; kingdom Metazoa; phylum Echinodermata; class Ophiuroidea; order Amphilepidida; family Ophiodermatidae; genus Ophioderma; species Ophioderma brevispina. The sequence goes on along the minus strand of JAMKCH010053935.1, from coordinate 2,608 downwards.
TAAAATATTGTAAAAAGACAAGTGACTATATAGCCTATTAATAGAGAGTCAATTGTCTTTTCACACTATATTTTAATTTTTGAATTATCGTCATATCAAATAAGAAACACAATTTCTACTACCTATTTGATTTTTGACTTGATCTTGGAGAAGTTGTAATGAAACTGTGTGATTTTTTTTGTACCCAACTTTTAATGTCCTGGCATAGAGTAGAGACCAATGTTTACCATTTTACAAAAGTCAAATTATGTTTTGTGTTCCATTTTACAAAAAAACGATTTTCACCTGATTTTCTGTTAACATGAAAAATCAATGAAAATGACCATATCACAGTCTAACGTACCTGTGGAGAGATTATCAGTCATTGAGTCATAGAGTGCTCACAAAAGTTGGCCTTCCACGCCCGACTCGTCCGGTGTTCACTAAACATCTCAAGATTACAACAGAAAATTTGAACAGAACAAACAGCATTTGAAAGCTAAGACTGTGCCTTTGAAGGTGATAAAGTATCATGTCTCAACTATATCTTGTAATTGCCAAAGAGGGCACTTTTTCACTTATACAAGTTGTAGATACCTGCTGTATTATAAATTAAGCAAGGGTTTACATGCATCGTTGATGCTCTCGTTTTTCTGTAGCCCTGATTTTTTTTCTGGGAATGCCGATACCAGGATACTGGGGATTTCACAGGCCTGCTTGACAATAATAGTTCTGAAATGGTCTAAAAACTTTCAAATTAAAGTATTTGCTTGATATGTTGCACAACGGAGTGCCCAATGTTTTTGCTTATTGTGCAGTATTGGGCGTTACATGCTAGACATACTACGGTATTTTATCGTGCGTAGCTAATGATGCATAATAATATGAGATATTGGGCAAAAGCTAGAATAAGTGAACAAATTAGAGCTGTTTTTAAAAGTGATGATAAAAGTGTCTGGTACTTGAATCTGAACATTAAAAATATATTTTTGTATAAAAATAAAACCCCTCTTCTCTATTTCAGCAGAGATACTGCAACAGAACAGACGCGTGTTTTTTCATGTGGTTCTACGGATGAGAAAGAAACCATGTTGCCCAAAGTGACACAGTCATTATCAAATCATTGATGTTCACCTATGAGTCGTTATAAAAATATCCTCAGTCTGCCGTGCCGGCCTTCGTTGTAACATCATCAATACCAGGCAGTCTGTACTCCCTTATTAATAAGGTCAGGGCCAACATGGCGCTAATACTAAAATAGGTCAGACGGGTTTCCTGGACTAGTCACATGAGCAAATAATAAAAGCAACTAGAGTCCTAGCCTAAATAAGGGGACGTGTAGCAGTGTCAGCTTTTCGTGGCTTCGTACTTATATTCTGCTTTAACCTATTTTTCCCTACCTGTATGGGTATGTAGTTGGATTTGTCATTTCAAAGGAACTCCTACACCCACGTGGCCTATTTTTCAAGTTAGGTGGAAAATCTGAATTGTTTTGTTTATTTGTGCACGAGTAGTTTTCCTCCGTGGAATTTGGTGTCTGTGACCGAATCGGGTTGTCTAATGATGCTTCTTATCAGTGTTTCAATTTCGTTGGGGTTTCAGTAAACACATGGCTCATTTTGAATGTTTTTCATTTCCCGTAAATGACACCCATTGGAACTTAAGCGTTTTGTCATCTGTTGTAATACGATTTTATTAAATTCCTTTGTTCATTGAGAGTGCCTTTGCTCTGATGGGAAATATGGGCGATAAAATGTGTAGAAGTGTAAAAAAAGGAAAAGAAGAGGACTGAGAAAAATCAACATTCAGTATGAAAGATTTAATAAGTTATATAATTGCCTACATATGATACAGCTATTTATTTTGGGTAGGGAGTGGGGTTAGGGTTAGATAAATATATAGCAAAAAGGCAGTGCTCAAACAAAATGCTTGACTTAAAGATGTCTGACTTAAGACTAGACTTGTTTGGACTCATTTGAATGTGTTTTACATACTAATTACGAATATGGTAATAAAAGTGTATAATTTTGAAATTTTAAGGATTTTTTTTTTGGGGGGGGGGAGCAGCCAGCTATGCTGGAAAGACCAGTTAGCATTCAGCTGTTGCATGGGATGTATGTTACTACCAAAAAGGTAAATCGAAAAAGTAAACCTAGTAGCCCACACATTATATTCTATGAATATAGAGAGCGCGAAATCCGAGGACGCAAATTTTTTAGTTTCTTTTTAGATTTTGATATCGGAGCAGCCATAGTGGCATTGGGGCCCAAAGGGGTTAACATTGTAATTCATGATCGGCAGAAGTTCTTTCTTCAATCATTAAGTTTTTTATGTGAATCACTTATTCCTTAGTCATGTTTTTATGATACCAATAACTGCCACTTTGAGACGGAAGGTTTAATTGAAAGGTGTTTTCTCATCACGCTTTATGAGGCGACCAGAAGTGCATGTTTGACCTAAATTTAAATAGTAATAATGAAAACGAAAAAAATGCAGATCATTTATAGTGTGGCTCTTTATTTTCCAGTACCGTGTATTGTATTTGTAGGTAGAAGAACTTTATGAACAAGCAGAAAGTTAATGCACTGGAGTTTAAAATTAACAGCAAATTGTATTGAAGTAGGGTTTA